>MU697472.1:5635-30712 GCA_026770625.1 Nicotiana glauca | reverse complement strand
TTCTCTGTGTCCCCCCCCCCCCAAATGCAGTCATGCTTGTTTTACATGTCGCCTTAGTATTTTGCCTTTAAAATTAAGGGTCTGCCTAGAACCTCCGTATAGGATAGGAGTCCTAAAATTCCTTCGGGACTGATAGGAAGGGACGGGTAACAGCATGCAATAAGAGTCAAGACCAATCTTCGCTTAATTACCTTCACGGGGCGGGAAATAGTAGATATGGATATGATGACTGGTGCGCTAATATTACGTGTATTCCCTCTTTTGAGGAGTGTCATACCGGGTATTGCATTGATATGATCCATATTACAAGTGAACCTAGGACACCCCTTTTACATTCATAGCATGTTTAGTTTGTAACTCTTTTCAAAACCTTACTTTCATTAGTCGCTTTCAAACACTTGTGTACTTAAATCCCCTATTATTTGAGTCCTACTTGCTAATTGCACAAATTCACAAAAACTGTCTAGCCGGGAACCACACTGGTGGATTCTGAGGAGTGCCTAACACCTTTCCCTTAGGATAATTTCAAGCTCTTACCCTATCTATGATTATCAAACGTAGTTGTAGATAAACCATGTAGGTGCCCTAACGCATCTTAAAATCGTTAGGTGGAGACTCTTTAAAAAAATACAATACCCAATTCTCAAAAAGAAATGAGTCACTACACCTAATGAATGTCGAAACCCGGACTCCTCTTCGCCGAGGAAAAAAGGGGACGCGACAAATAAGCTACTGCTTCTTTGAATTGCTCTCTTAACGTTTTTGAACCGAAATTATACATTAATGGTTCAAGGATGTCCTAAGTCCTGATCCTATTGAGATGGAGATAAGACTTATAATTAAGTCTTATCTTAGTTAGGTTTTAACTTTACCCTTAGGTAGCCACATGGAAATAATGACCAAGAGTCATGTTTAGGCATTTTGACTTTATGCCACGTTTTTTTGTGGGGGGTGGTATAATTTATATTTTTTTATCCACTTATTAGTTAACTGAGTAATGTCCTGTTACCCGATAATTAATCAATTACCCGCATAATTTAAAAATTATTTCAGATTACTTAAAATTTTACTTATTTTTAATATACTTTATACATTATACTACCGTGGTCATATGATATCTTGCATGGTACTAGTCCATAAATATCGGTAATTAGCACTCGGCCCATATTTTATCCCAACATGCCAACTTGGACGAAAATTTATTTTCTTTGACTTGATTTCCCTCTCACCTCCACGAATTTACTCATCCCTTGTTTGAAATAGCATAATTCTTATAATCTCCAAATAATCCTTTCCTTGGATTGATGTCAACTACCTTACGACAAATTCAACGTACAATACTGCAAGGTGCAGCATCGCCGTATTTTCAATACTGCGAAGCATAACATTACCGTAATGTAATATTGCAAGGCCTAACATCATCGTAATGTAGTACTGCAAGGCATAACATAATTCTAATATAATACTGCAGGACGTAACATCATCGTAATATTGCGGGGTTTAACAACTGGCGTGCGTTCAATGTTTTAGGAAAGTTGACCGACGGGACGTTTCAGTCACTTCGAAAGCCTATGTCACAAAAAGGACGTCATCACTAAAGATTTCGGGAAAACAAGGATCAAATCGTTTCTTGTCATTTCATTCTAAGAAACGCGAGGACTATCTGTATACAATCAAAATCGTACGCCTCCGATTTGTAGGCTCGATGGTCCGTCGTGGGCCCGAGTTTGGGAGAGGTCGAGATCCGAGATCAGTGGACCAAAATCAAGCTCAAAGACAAAGTGCAATGTCTGGGGATTGGAGTACGAAGAATACCAGGCCCGAGTATGCCCGACTCCGAAATAATACCATTACGGATTTGTACCAAAGCAAGCTGGATTCCAACCACGTCCCCAAGGTCATGGCACGAGTCCTGGAATAAGATTGTACGATTCCGTACTAGGAGGTTAGACAGCTATAACAAGAATATTCCCTACTGTAACTAGAAATATTCCTTATTTGGGGTTCCCCTATTATATAAAGGGGACCACAATCATTTATAACATCATCTTTTACTGAGCAAAGAATATACTCTCTACCCCTCTGCCTACTGTTCATCAGCATTGTCCTTGAGCTCTATTGTTCTTATTTTACTTTTCTTACTTTATTGCTCTTAGCCATCTCGAGGTCACCGTCTCGAGGTCATCACGGTTACGTGTTATTGATTTGATTCGCTTAACCTTTTTTCCATTCCTACTTCATATTTCTTGATTACTAATTGGTATTGAACTAAATCATATATGTTTAAACCACAAATCAAATTAATTGTTACTCATAATTTTTGAGATAAACATTGAGTACATTTATTATGGGGTAACATCTATATTTCACTTGAATTATAGGATGTTTAAATAGAAGGCAACTAGGAAACTATTCGATCATGTACGTTATTCTTTTCACGTGTTGCGTTAAGTAACTAAAAAATGGATTGTATATGTACACAAAGAAAGAGTAGAGCATTCAAGCACAAGTCACCGTCAGATTTCCATGCAACATCAAGTGTTTTTGCCATGTGATTTTCGGGTCAAATTATTAAAATCTTAGCATCATATTTACTTCATTCTTAATATTCTTAGTTCACAAAATATGAAAAAAGCAAGAACCATACCATAATTCGATGGACTGATGAAAAAAATATTTCCATAAACACGCACTAATTATAATATGCCTCATTAATTGGACTAATCAATTTCTAGTAGATATCAAGTTGATATAGACATGTCAAAATTGTGCTACACATTGTTGAAGTTTGTTTCCATAAAAAAGATGTGCATTTTTTTTCCATGCAGTGACCAAAGAAGGTTAGACAAATGAAGTAACAACAAAATAAGAGTGGATCTTCTTAATTCTTTATTCTTCCTTGATATTCTATACTTCAATATCATACGAGTGGGAGGGGTAATTTGTGGGGTGTCCAATTTTTGCGTGCATTAGATTAGAGAAGAAACTGATTCTTCTATGCGTTCCTTAAACTACAGTTGCGGAAGAAGTAATGCAGAAAATAAAGAACACAAGTATTTTTACGTAAAAAAATACCCGGCTCGAAAGGTAAAAAAATCACGACCTACTTCCTAACAAGATTTTCTCCAACACTTCATATAACTCTGATCCAAACAACAATATTTACAAACCTCTTGCAAATCTAAGGATTAAAAACTCTAACCCTTGTAGTAACACGCCACATGCTATTGCGACTGCTTCAAGTTAACTCTAACTTGAACAATACAACTCAATCACCTAGTACAAATACTTCTAAGAAAAGTTGAAAGGTAAAATATAAAAGCTCCTACTACAATTGAACTAGAATAAAAAACCAACAAATGGAACTGGTTCTTCAATCTGGTTCGTGTAGCTTCAGGTTCGCACTTTTGAAACTTACAGGAATTGCTCACAAAATACCTTGCTATTTTGATCTCAATTCTTGCTTAACTTCAGAGTGTGTTTGTCGCCCGTAAAAGAGAATAAAATTGATATTTATAGAGTTGGTAGAATAAGGATTAACTAGATTTTTAATGATTTACTCTTCCTTAGTAGAAGAGCTCTAGTTAACTTCAACTTCTAACTCTTTCCTTATCTAGAATAGAATTCTCTTCAAGTAAGTAGTCATGCTCCTTATCAAATATGCAATCTTTTCTTTCGGGGATTATCAGAAAAAATCACTTATACTTATCTCTTGCACATGCATGCCTTTTTGCTTGAACCTGACCGTGATATGTGTACATTGTCCATGGAACTGGTTCATGTATGTGTTCATTTGTCAATAATAAAAACCAAACCGCTTAGGTAAAAAAATTTCTCATTTTTTATGATGACAAACTCTATGGTATTCATAAGTATGGAACCTGTTTCAACTCAGCTCAACGTCAAACTCAATGTCAGAACACTTCTCATTTGAATTCACAAATTATCAAGGACCAAGTTCATTAAGTTATAAGCGTCAAAATCCAAAGAAAAATCACACATTATCTTTCCCCTTTTGGCGTCATCGAAAAGTTGGATAATTATGTCAAGTAACTAGATTTTAACAAATATTACTCATGGTCACTGGGCTACTTCAAATGCAATGATGGATTCAATTTTATCTTTTTCAATCTAAGAATATTAACCATCCAAGAAATATCAAAAAAATAATTAGAGAAATCCCACTTGGGTCACTGGTTACAATTGGGCAAATAAGGGTTTAGGACTAGGAAGGACCAGGTTCTTAGTTTGTCCTGAGCGATTTCAACATATCTTGAAAAATATTCTCATTCTTCTCTTTCTCCTTTACAAGCTCAGACTTTAGAGAGTCTCTCTCAGCTTCTACTTCAGCTAACCTTTTCCTCGGCCTTGCAATCTTAGCATCCTTAGTTGTACTCTCTTGCTCCAATGCTCTAACTTTGTTGTTCTTAGGTACCCTCTTGGATAAACCAAGTTCTTTAGGCACAGTATGGACTTGGTAGTAACAATCAATCAAATTTTGTCCCCAAATTAGTCTTTACTAATACAAACATCTCATTTCTTGAGGGGGACCTTGAAGTAGTCAAGCACATTAGTTAGGATAAAGCCATAGGGAATGAATGGCATGAGTCTTGGTGCCACAAATAACCCTATGAAGGAGTTGTATTATCAACTCTGGCTAATTGTTATTGTTCCCACTATCCAAGCACTCTATAAGGACCAGGTCCATGAAGGTAGTAATATGCCTTCTTTCCTACCTGGACAGAAGCATTTTGTTTAGAAATTCAAAAAGCACTTTGTTAGAAGCCTTCATTTCACTCTTATATACAGCCTTGGGTTCTTGCTCCAAGTCCCTATAAGCAAACTCCCGGTGATGGTCAGTGAAGTAGAAGGATTTTCTAGACTAGGCCATTTCAACTTGGTGTAATCATTATATCCCTCAGCAGGTATACCCAGAATATCTCCTAGCTCTTTATTGTCAGAGCTTATCTTCACTCATTTCATTTCACTATTGACCCTGGCATTGCCAATCTTACAATTTGCAAAGAATTCCACCATTTCAGCCCAGGCAAACCTTCATTCCAATTGAAGGACCATGTTCTTCCAACCTTGTAACTTCAATTTTTCCAACAACAGTTCCATTCCTTCTTCCTCTAAATCATTGAGGAGCCTCCCCTTCAAAATTGTTCTTTTCTGGAACTTTTACACTTATCTTTTCCTCATCAATCTCTTCTTCTTCACTTTCTTCCTCCACTAGTTGAACTTTCTTTGATTTCCTAGAAGACCTAGTTCTTTTGGACAAAATGGAGTCTTCTTCCTCAACAGACTTTTCTAGAGACTTCTTCTAAGAAATTATTCTTTTCTCGGCACTAGGAGTCACAACCTCAACTTCATCTGTCTCATCCTCATCATAAGGACCAGGTCCATCTCCTCTATTTGTATTGCCTCACTTGTTTCTCCAACTTTCTTCCCCTTGGCAACAACTTTTTTGGCACTCTCAGCTAAGAACTTTTTCAAGTTGGCCTCACTCTGCTTCTTCTGGCTCCCTGTAGTTCTTTCCTCTTGTGGGAGGAGTTTCTACAGGGATATAAGACGCAACCTTTATCTTCTTGCCAATCATTGCTTTTCCAAGAATTTTTGCTCCTGCACTATTCTTCTTCTTTGGATTGCAACTGTCAAAAACTTTCTACGGCAGGTCGACGTCATGGATGGTTCCTTTCTAGACGGAACAGGTTCTTGGAACCTTTTCCTCAACCTAATCAACCCTTCTGCTCCAGTATGTCCCTAGAACCACTACCTCCTTCTCTTCCAACAATCTCTTCCTCCTCAGTACTTTCCTTACTCTATAACACCATTGCCTATGTTTCTTCATTCAAACATATAAAAGTGGGTGAAGAAGATCCAATAACTCTTTCTTCTCCCTTTTCACTCACATATACTTCAACACCCCCACTCTCTTTTTCTTTTTCTTTTTACTTTTTACCACCAATATTTCTAGACTCGGCAGTTTTTACACTAGCAATACAGCTAACCAACACAAACCTATTTTCAAGATTCTCAGCAATTTTAGAAGCAACATCAGAAGTTTTTAACCTAGGAAGTTACCTATTCAGTTTCAGATGAAACTGGTTCTTCCCCACTCAGTCGCAGACTTGAAGGACTCATCAGATTTTTTAGGTTCTTCTACTTGACAAGCTTGTAGCATCTCATTCAATTTTTTGGCATGTTTTTTACTAGCCATTATTTTTCATGTAAGCATCTTAATATGCTTTTTCTTGGGAGTTCGGGTGGTTGAAGGTATGTGTGAGGGTTCTTTGGATGGTAAAGAAGGATTATTAGAATTCTTGGGGTTTTTAAATGTGTTTGTCATTTGATCAGTGTAGAGAGATGAGGGAATTCTAGAGAGGTTTAGGGTTGTTGAAGCTTTGATTGTTAGAAAATGTGAGATGGAAAAATGTTGAACCCTTTCTCAAAGATTTTGGTAATTAGGGGGCGTGGGTCTCTTGGTAAAACTGGTTCATTTGTATCAGATTGGTTTTAAAAAATTATGTGATCAAGTGGGACTCTTTTCAAATTATGATTCGTATGCAGTTATTTCAAATTATGAGAAATGTAGAATGCATACCTTATAATCTCGAGGAACCAAGTTCTTCACTGAAAGTTCTCTTGTGTAAGATCTATTTTTTCCAAGAAAATAAGAATAATATCATTAGATATCAGTGAGAAATTTTAGCACACGACACTGGAGTATACTAATAAAAGTATAAGACTGAGCAATACCTATGTAACTATTACAAAATTCATAAACTATCTAACCAATCATTGAGTTAGAATCGATTTTTTTTAGGTGATCTTAATTATCTCTAATTCTAATATGTTCCTTTCAAATTGATTTCTACTCAAAGCTTTTTGTGAAGATGTTAGCTATTTACTTATCAGTAACACAAAATTCCACAATGATCAAACCCTTCTCAAAATTATCCCCATAAAATGATGGCTATGTGCTTAGTTCTGTTGTGATGGACTGGGTTCTTGGTCATACTGATTGCACTAATATTGTTACAAAAGATAAGAATACATCCTACATCAATTTCAAAGTTTATTAATTTTTGTTTAATCTACAACAATTGAGCACAACATGAAGTAGCTGCCACATACTCAACTTCAGTAGTAGATAAAGCCATATAATTTTTTTTGGTAGCCCACGATGCAAGACACGAGCCAAGAAAATGTTCCATACTTGAAGTACTCTTTCTATCCACAAGAAAACCTACATAATCAGCGTCAACATATCCCACTAAATCAAAGTTACTACCTTTTGGATACCATGTACAAAGATCAGTTGTGTCTTTAAGTATCTCAAGATCCTCTTGACTGCCTTCAAGTGAGAGTTCCCTATAATCTAGCAGAAAGGCCCATACTGAAAACAATGTCAGGTCTACTAGTAGTAAGATGTAATAAGGAGACAATCATTCCCCTCTACTTCTTCTGATCAATAGATGAACCAGGTTCATCCAAATCTAATTTCGTGGTTGTTGCTATAGGAGTGTCAATTTCTTTAAAATCTTCCATTTTAAACCTTTTTAGCAACTCTTTCATATGCTTTTGCTGATGGATCATAGTTCCATTTGAATTTTGTTTAATTTATAAGCCTTAAAAGAAATTACACCTACCTATCATACTCATTTCAAATTTACTCTCCATTAGCTTAGCAAACTCTTTACTTAACCTATCAGTTGTTGCTCCAAAAATTATATCATCATCATATATCTGGAGAACCAAGAGATCTTTCCCTTTTTCTTTCAAGAACAAAGTATTATCAATTTTACCTCTCTTATAGCCATTCTCAAGCAAGAAATAGGACAATCTTTCATACTATCTCTTGGAGGTTGCTTGATCCCATAAAGTGCTTTGTCAAGCTTGTACACATACTTAGGACATTATTTCCTTTCAAAGCTAGGAGGTTGCTTGACAGACACTTTTTCTTTCAGATAGCCATTAAGGAAGGCACTCTTAACATCTATTTGATGGAGAGTGAATTCCATATAAGCAACAAAGGCTATAAGGAGTCTAATTGCTTCCAATCTTGCAACTGGAGCAAAAGTCTCATTATAGTCTATGCCTTCCTCTTGACTATATCCTTGAATCACTAATCTTACCTTATTCCTTTTAACTGCTGCTTCTTTATCTAGTTTTTTCTGAAGACCTATTTAGTTCCAATCACTATTTTGTCCTTGAGTTTTGGTACTAGATGCCAAAAGTAACTTCTCTCAAACTAGTTGAGTTCATCTTATATTGAATTCACCCTATCTGTATCCTGCAAAGTCTCAGAGACATTGTAGGTTTAATAAGAGACAAGAAAGCATCAAAAGCACAAAGATTCATTAAAGAAGACCTGGTTTTGATTCCAGAGGTTGGGTCAATGATCATGTTTCTAATGGGATGAGAACTTTGATACTTGTAAGGTTTCACAACAACTGTTATTCTTGAGATGTTCCTTCATTGTTTTATTGCTGAGGAACAAGATCATAGACAGGTTCCTTCGAGGTTTGAGGGTCAATTCCTCTCTAGTCATTTCCCCCTATCAGGTTACCCTAGGGGGAATGACTTGTTCCTTCTTGTGGTGCAGCTTGAGGCTGGACTGTGGTTTCATTATTTCAATTTTTTATCTGTCCAATCTCTTTATTATCTTATTCCTGCCTCTCAGAAAGAATGTTAGTTCATAAAAAAAAATATATACACACTTTCTTCTACGTACATATTTCTTTTTTTCTATATCTTATATGTTTTAATATGTGAAGAATACTCCCACATCACTTTTGGAATCAAACTTTCCTATGGAGTCTTTTCCATTATTATGCACAAAGAACTTGCATCTAAATGCCCTAAGATGGGATATATTTGGCCTTTTCCCTTTAAGTAACTCATAAGGAGTTTTCTCAATAATATGTCTTGTCATGCACCTATTTATAGTGTAGCATGCAGTGTTCAAAACTTATGCCTAGAAGTTATGAAGCAATTTACTAGCAAGTAACACAGTCCTAGCCATTTCTCCCAAATTCCTATTCTTTATTTCAATTACTCCATTTTGTTGTGGAGTTCTAGGAGCAGAAAAATTATGATTTATGTCATGCTCATCACAAAATTTAAAATTTTTAGCATTCTCAAACTCAGTACCATGATCAAACCTAATTGATGTAAGGTGATTACCTAGTTATTTATGAGTGTTTCTAACAAATTAAGTGAACATGTCAAATACTTCATCTTTAGATGTTAAAAATAGTATCCAAGTAAACCTATAGTAATCATCAACAAGTACCATAACATATCTCTTACCACATTTTCTTATTGTCCTTATTGGTCTACACAGATCCATATGGACTAGTTTCATCAATCTGGTAGTACTTATAATTTCTTACTTTTCAAAGAGGATCTTACCTGCTTCACCCTTGCAAAAGCCTCGCAAATTTTATCTACCTTGAACTTAATATTAGGCAGCCCTATCACCAAGTCTTGGAGACTAGTTTGTTGAGTTGACTTAAACTTGCATGTCCAAGTCTCTGATGCCAAAGGAGGGGACACTGTCCAGCACACTCAAGCAAGTGAGTTCATTATCTGAGAGTGTGAATATATCAACCACATATATTTTATTCACTCTTTTTCTCTACAAAAGCAGTGGTAAGATTTATCGCAAAGTATTTTGTAGAGGTGAAAGCTACTATGTTTTCCTTATCACACAGTTGTGATACACTTATCAAGTTGTATTTCAGTCTATCTATCAGGTATAAATTATCAATAGGGTGAGAGTCAGATTTACCTACCTTCCCAACTCCAATGATCTCACCTTTCTTTTCAAAGGATACATTACCTTATTTAAGGGCCGCAAGTGAAAGAAACTGGTTCTTGCTTCTTGTCATGCAAGCAACCATTATCCATGTACCATATTTGACCGCTCTCCTGCACTTGGACCTACAAAAGAATATCAAGGGTTAGTCTAAGGAACCCAAACTAGTTTGGGTCCTTTTCTATAGGCGAAAGGATAAATTAGATTCTTCTTTGCCCAACTTGGCATCCTAGTTTTCTCTAGAACAAATTTTTTATCCTTAGACTTGCCTTTTCTTTTGCAGCACATTCAATCTTATAGTGTCTAGTATTACCATAGTGAGTGAAAATCTTATTCTCATGGAGTATAAGGTATTTACTTTTGGGATCCCATTTAGGTGCAGAGTTCCCAAAGCCAAGTCCCCTTTTATTGCTACTATGGTATTTTTGTAGCCACAAAAGTGCATCAGAGGACCTATTCCATTTACATGTTCTATCTAGCTCATGCTTAACCTTAGTCAAGTCCTCTTTTAAAGTTCTTACATGTTCATCCCTTTTATATAACTCATCTTTCACCTTTCTTAAATCTTCTTCTAGTGTGAGTTGTGTGTCACTAGCTATTTCTTTATTTGTTCCTAATATCAATTTCAGATCTAAGTTCTAAAATAGTTGTATCAAGTGCGTGAACATATTTCTTTAAAATAGTATTTTCATTTTCAGTTCATAAGCTCTAAGTTTCATATTTTTGCACTTTGCTTTCAAAATAACACACTTCTTTGATAAATGTTCCTTTTTCATTATTCACATCTTTAAACTCATTAGTTAACTCCAATAGTAATTCAGATAAACTTTCTCCAGACAGAAACTTAATCTTACCATTTAATTTAAGGACACTTACCTCATGTTCTTCATCATATTCTCCAATAGCCATTAGAACTCGTTCATCATCATCATCAAGCTCTCATTTGAGAGATTTTCCCAAGCAGTAACCATTACTTTGGTTGATCCTTTGTCATTGCTTTTCTTGGGATGAACCTGCTCTTTTTTAATGTTCCTACATTCGGCTCTTTTCTTTTTCCATTCAATCTCCCACAAGGGACAACTCTTGATTATATGATCAGGCTTTCTACATTTATAGCATCCATCACTTGCCTGTTTCTTTGGAGCTTTGGCCGTACTGTAGCTTCCATTTCTTGAAGAATATTTTCCTCTCCTTAGGTATTTCTTGACATATTTAGAGATCATTGCCACTTCATCATCTTCTAAATTAGAATCTTCTGTGATTCTGAGTGCTAGGCTCCTTTCTTTTTTAGGTATACCCAGTGTCACATTCCGAATCCGAGGGACATGACCGGCGCTCGACCGGGTAGCCCCAGTCAAGCGGACCTGGGTGCCTCTCCTACCCCACGTGTTACCCCGCATTTTTCATTACTTATTAGTCAAGAGAAATAACCATTTGCAATCAAAAGACCTTTTTATTACAAAACATACATATGGTACATGTTTCTTAGCATGGTTTACACTTTACATAGCTCAACGTGCAAGATACATATTACATAAGTTCGTGACCCATATTTCTATATACGGAGCCTCTAAACATGAAAAAGGGATGATATAGTACTTGCGTGTAACAAGGCTCCGGCTATACCTTATACAAATACCAAAACGAGATCTCAAAACAGAAATGGCATGTGCCACGCAGGGCCCCGAAAGAAAAGGGGCTCACCAATTCAGCTGACGGGAAGTGATGAAGAGCTACGGTCGGTGGACTGGGGTACCTACTATGGATCCACCTACAATCATAACACGAATGTAGCGCCCCCGGCAAAAGGAACGTCAGTACACTTGAATTGTACTGGTATGTATGAACAAACCTTGCCCCAAGTAAACTCAAATCATACACAAGTTGGTAACAGTAATAGAAACATCAATCAAATGAACAAGAAAAGGAACAATCAAGTCAAACAAGTTTTCAAACTCTCTTGTTTTCCACCTTCCACAATTCCACACTAATGATTTCACAATTTGCTCAAATGTTTATTTCAATAGTGATTTCGATCACTTTTCCACCCTTATTACCTCATCCACCCTTATTACCTCGGTCACCCTTATCACCACAACCCACACCTTATAACTTCGTGTTGCGGCGCGCAACCCGATCCCACCGTATAGTCATAATTCACAAACAACACAACAACAATTAACAATTCACAATGATCAACAACAACACTTCTTTAAGAAATAACAACAACAATTTACAAGTATTTCCACAACCATCAATACTACTTTCCTTCATATCCAACAACTCACATGTGCTTTACATTACAACGACAATTGCCCACAATAAGCCATAGATGTGATTATCACAGTTATTCCAGTTGCATCATTCATGATTTTCTTCCATCATTTGTTTCTCAACTCTTACCATATAACACTTTCACAATCACACATTTAGTTTATTGCTAGTTACTTGCACCATTATATCGGGAGACTTAACCACAACACTCAATCAAACCAATCACAAGAATTTCACAACAATCACAATCATACAAATCATAATAATTTTCATGAATAAGACACGTAGATATAGTACTTACCGGTAACAAGGCTCCAACTATATATTATACAAATACCAAAATGAGATCCCAAAATAGAAACTGCATGTGCCACACAGGGCCCCGAAAGAAAAGGGGCTCATCAATTCAGCTGAGGGGAAGTGATGAAGAGCTACGGTCGGTGGACTGGGGTACCTGCTATGGATCCACCTACAATAATAACACGAATGTAGCGCCCCCGGCAAAAGGGACGTCAATACACTTGAACTGTACCGGTATGTATGAACAAGCCACCTTTATCACCATAACCCACACCTTATAACTTCGTGTTGCGGCGTGCAACCTAATCCCACCGCATAGCCACAATTCACAAACAACACAACAACAATCGACAATTCACAAGGATCAACAACAACACTTTTTTAAGAAATAACAACAACAATTTACAAGTATTTCCACAACCATCAGTACTATTTTCCTTCATATCCAACAACTCGCATGTGCTTTACATTACAACGACAATTGCCCACAATAAGCCATAGATGTGGTTATCACAGTTATTCCAGTTTCATCATTCACGATTTTCTTCCATCATTTGTTTCTCAACTCTTACCACATAACACTTTCACAATCACGCATTTAGTTTATTGCCAGTTACTTGCACCATTATATCGGGAGACTTAACTACAACACTCAATCAAACCAATCACAAGAATTTTACAACAATCACAAGAATTTTCATGAATAAGCCACGTAGATATCACATACCAAATATTCGTACACCAAACAAGGCGATTCTACAAGGATCAAGGTTAGCCATACATATCTGGAGCCGAATTCCCTTTTAATATCTACTTCCAACTTTACCAAAAAGCCTGTCAACGTCAATCTAGTACACAAATTAATACATATTTCTTAGAATCAAAGTTCACAATCACTACCCGAATATATTTAGGTTATCAACCCTCCTTTACACAATTCTTTACTCCCACCTAATTATTCTTACTAGATTTTAGCTTTTAATAGACATACATGAGTGTTTAGACCCCTATTACCAAGAATCAATGCATAAGAATCTCCATTTTTATTAAAATCTGAAAATCAGTGAAAAAGAGTTGGGGACCTTACCTGCAAGAATGGAGATGAAGATAATACTTAAGAATTTTCAGGCCTGGGCGATGTTGGAAAATCAAATTGATGAAGATGAGACTTTCTCTCTCAAGAACCCTCTCTCCCTTCTCTCTAGTTTTATCCAGAAAATGTGTAAAAATGAAGGGTTGGGGTGTTTTATTGAAGGAGAGATCGAGTTGAAAAATTAGAAAATCTGGAGCCGAGTCGGGTCTACGGTCTCACTCTGCGATCGCAGAGTGGAAATGCGGTCCGCATAATGGCCCGCAGAAGTGCTCCTAAAATCTGACTTCTCTGCCTGGGTTTGCGACAAAAATGCGGTCCGCATTCCTGTTCTGCGGTCGCATAATGCACCGCAGAATTGACCTTCACAAATCCTTGAGGAATTTATGCGACGATTAGGTGGTCTGCATATTGATTATGCGATCGCATAATAGACCGCATTTTTAACTTCGATTTGACTAACTCACTGGTTAACTCTGCGGTAGAAATGCAGTCCGCATACCTGATCTGCGACTGCATTCTGGACCGCATAATGACAATTTTCTGGAAAATTTTGATTCTTGATTTTTAAGTGCAAAATCAGTAAAAAGGGTCGCCGCGAAGAATTCTACACATTTCTAACACATATTAAGAACTTGGCACTACGAGCTACTAGGTTTTGAGCACAAAATTTTATGGGGCCTTACACCCATCTTCATGGTTAGCCTCTTCATAATCTTTGAGATTTTCAATCAACTCATCCAAAGGAAGTGTAGCAGTGTTCTTTGATTCATGAATCGCAGTGATCTTGCTTTTCCATGTGACTGGTAAAACCCTAGTTAGGATCTTCTCAACCCTTTCTTCTTCACATATATTCCTTCCAAGAGACTTTTATTTATTTGTCAAGGTAATGAACCTTGTGTACAACTCCTAAATGGTTTCTCCATCCCTCGTGGCAAGGTTTTCATATTATGAAAATAGCAAGGTTCCTATTGATCTTTTCACCTGAATTGTTCATTCATGGTCTACTTGCAATGTGTCCCATATTTTCTTGGCAGTGGAGCAACCTTTGATTCTGCTATACTTATCACGACTAAGTCCACAGATAAGTCATTTCTTGGCTTTAGTATTTTTCTCCTGCTTCTTCAAGTCTCTAGCATTGCAGTCAACTCTTGTCTTTGGAACATCCTCACCTTCAGTATTTTTCTTCAGAGTTGCCAGTGGATCATTAGTAATTATATCCCATAGCTCGTAATCTTCTGCCTGCATGACATCTCTCATCCTTATTTTCCACCATGAGTAGTATTAGCCATTAAGAGTGATGGCCTACTAGTGGATTGCCCTTCCCAATTTTCAGGTGATGCATATATCTTGATCTTTTCCTAAGGTGTTATTCTCTTCAAGGATAACCTGCTCTGATACCAATTGATATTTTATGCTTCAATACCACACAAGAGAGGGAGGTGGGAGATTTGTGTAGTGTCCAATTTTCGCATGCACTGAATTATAGAAGAACCTAGCTCTTTTATGCGTTCATTAAACTACAATTGCGAAATAAGTAATGTAGAAAGTAAATAACACAAGTATTTTTATGTTAAAAAACGTCCTGCTCGAAATGTGAAAAAAACACAACCTACTTTCTAGTAGGATTTTCCCCAACATTTTACTATAACTCTGAGCCAAACAATAATGTTTACAAACCTCTTGAAAACCTAAGGATTAAACTCTAACTCATGTAGCAATACACTACAGTTTCACGTTAAGTCTAACTTGAACAATACAACTCAAGTACTTAGTACAAATACTTCTAAGAAAAGCTGAAAGGTAAAATTAAAAAGTTCCTACTAAATTGAACAAGAATAAAAGACTGACACATGAAACTGGTTATTCAATCTGGTTCATGTAACTTCAGGTTCGCACTTTTGAAACTCGCAGGAATTGCTCAAAAAATGCCTTGGTATTTTACTCTCAATTGTTGCTTAACTTCAGAGTGTGTGCGTCACCCGTAAAAGAGAACAAAACTGATATTTATAGAGTTTGTAGAATAAGGGTTAACTAGAGGTTTAATGTTTTACTCTTCTTTGGTGGAAAAGTACTAGTTAACTTCAATTTCTAACTCTTTCGTTATCTAGGATAGAGCTTTCTTCAAGTAAGGAGTCCCGCTCTTTATCAAATATGCAATCTTTTCGTTCAGGGATTATCAGAAATAACCACTTATGCTTATCCTTTGCACGTGCATGGCTTTTGCTTGAATCTGACCTGTGTACACTGTCCATGAACATGGTTGATGTATGTGTTCCTTTGTTAATCATCAAAACCAAAATAGCTGAAGTCAACATTCCTAAATCTTTCTTTTTTTTTTCCTCGAGTTCAAAGAAGAAAAAGACATAGTTGGAAACAGCAGCTAAAGTATGTGCCCTGAAACAACAAATTTTTTAACCTTTCCCCAAAGCAGAAGAAACATTACGGTAGAAAAAAGAAAAAGTAAGGCAAGACTAATAAGGGCAGACAGCAATTATTGGAAGCAAGAAAGAAAGCTTGCACATAATTACGTGCGTGTGCTATGCGAAAAAACTCAAAAAGATAAATCATAAGATAATGGTCAATCAAACCATGCCACAACCTTATAATCTGACAATATAAGCTACAAATATAGGGATCTGTTGTAATTGGAAGTTGGCAAAAGATTATCATTTTCGAGTATATATATATATAGGTGCATGGACTTCCATAAGGTTTACAAGGCATTTATATATACGTGGTTTTCAAGCATAGCTGCAATCTTGCAATTTAAAATTCCAAGTTGTGCTCTGATGAAGGCTACTCTTAAATATTTAGTAGGTATTGCTGGTCCAACTGGTTATGGCTCTAAAACCACTGCAGAGCAAGTCACTCAAATTTGCTCTTTTTCCCTTTCTTCTCAGCTCACTGCAATTATCACTGGTTAGTATCTTAAAATCTCGTCCTACTTCTTTTTCCCTTCTCGTTACTATAGACCGTTTGAATATATTTTTTTTTCATCTGAAACTACAGATTTCTAGCTACTCGACCATCATATATTCTTTTATATTCATTTTTCTGTTGGTTGGATCATTTTGAAGATATAACATAGGAATATTAATTCTTAGAACAGATATATGGGATCCATATGACTATCTGAAAATTCTGTGCCGAGGGTCTATTGGAAACAGTCTCTCTACCTGAATTAGTTAGGGGTAAGGACTGCATACAGACTACCTTCCCCAGACCCCACTTGTTGGGATCAAACTGGGTTTGTTGTTGTTGTTTGTATATAACTATCTGAAAAAACTCATTTGAATCCTCAAATTCAAAACGTTCACTACAAAAAAGAAATGGAATTAGTTACGAACGTCATCGCTAATTTATCGCTAAAACACTCGTTGCTAGCAAAATTTTTTGATATCCGTTGCTAATCCATCGCTAAATGAGATTAGCGACAGATTTTTCTATTAAGCTAAAACCTGATTTTTTTAATAGTGGTCTCTTTCCAAAGATACATAAAGAGATACTACATTAGTTTCTCTAACAAATTTGTTTAGTGGCCGTGGCCCATGTTTTCACCTCAGTTTTTCAGATTCAGGTCATCACTCGTCATTTTGTTTCCTTTCCTCCCTCTGGGCATACGTAGAATTTTACGCAAATAAGTTGACCTATTGTATAGTGATTGAGTCCGGATTTTTGTCAAGGGAAGTCAAAATATAAAGAAATACACTCATCAAGAAGTTAAGGGGTGTTAATATATTATATATACATATTTTATAAAAAAAAATTAACTAGCTACATGATAATTTTTCGACAAAGGAGAGTCGGGTGCATGTGGCTCCGCCACTGCTATTGTATATATATATATATAGATACTTTTTTAAATTAAAAAAAAATTACAATTAGTACTTCTTCCGTTTCAATTTAGACGATGCAGTTTGACACAGTTTTTTAAAAAAAAAAATTGAAACATGTGGTCCTAAAAGTTTTAGGGTAAAAGCTCTATGGGGCCATGACATTAATGTGATTATAAAAGTTTCTCATTAAGGATATAATGGATAAAATAAAAAGTTTAAAGTTAAATTATTTCTAGATATAAAAATATATTAATTCTATTTGGGATGAACTAATAAGTAAAGTGTGTCATTTAAATTGAAACGTTTTCAAAGAAGCGAATGACATCACTTGGTTCGTCTGTATCCAAGAAAAGAGGAAAACAGGGGTCTGACGTTTTCCTTTATTTTTTTATTTTTTTAAGGAATGTCTCTACTCTACTGAGTACTAACTAGTCTCTCATAGATTAATGTTTAAATAATTTCCATCTCTAATCATTCTATCTTTAACAACAAAAGTGTTATGATAAATATCATATTAAGGTGGATGTCTACTCTTCTTCCATGATTTTCATCTCAAATACTTAATGACATATTTTGTATGTTCAATGACATATTCCATGACATATTTTCTTCACTTTTTATGCCTATATAAAGACCTTGTCATAAATAGAAAAATACATACAATTGAAGAAGAAAATCTCTTCCTTCTCTCTATCTCTATCTCTATTTCTTGTTCATGTTTTACAAAATTGCTTTTAGTTCTTATTCATATTACTAAATTGCTTTTATTTTATAACAAAAAGTTCATTATCTATATATTTAAGCCGCAGTCCACATTTTCATAAATTACAATTTTAATGACCATGCATTAGTTATTTAGTACTCTATCCATAGACTCTGTTTGTCATGTAAAGATTAGACGGAGCACGATATAGATTTCTCTCCTTGGATTTAACCATATAGTACGTAACAGACAAAGCAAAAGAATTTTAATCAATCAATGAATTTTAACCTGCAAGTTACAAAATTAATTACTACTCGTATTAGAACCCGTTTGGATTAGCTGACTGTAAATCGCTGATAAGCTTGAAATATTGAAAAGCATTTTTAAGTACTGGAACTGAAATTTTAAATAAACATTTACGTGTTTGGATAGACGTGCTGAAACTAGTAATAAGTTGTTGATGTGTTTGGTAGAAAAGAGCTTATGAGTTATTCTTTTATTAAAATGACTAGAATAACCTTTAAAACTTTATAAAAGATTATAAATTAAAAAAAAATTCTTTGTAAAGAAAAGGACAAACAACAAATATGAAAATAAAGAGAAAGTTAGGAAATTCATTTTAGAAAAAATATTTTGCAAATTAAAAAATATTATTAAGGATAAAATAGTAAAAGCCCTGGTCAAATTAAAAGTGCTTATAAGCTGAAAAGCCATAAGTTGGGGGTGACTAGCTTATAACTTATGGCTGATTTTAACCTATAAGCACCTTGGGTGTTTACCAAACGCGTAGATAAGCCAAAAAATGTTTATAAGACAGTTCGACCAGTTAGCCAAACACTCTTTTAGGGTGTTTGGTATGAAGGAAAACATTTTCCGAAAAATGTTTTCCAATTTTCTCATGTTTGGTTGGCTTAAATGTTTTAGAAAATATTTTCTTCCAATTGGAGGAAAATATTTTCCTTATCAAAAGAAAGGAAAATATTTTTCAAAGCTCCTTCTCAACATTCCCTACCCTCACCAACCAACCCCACCCCCTCTCCATAAAAAGGTTTTTTTTTTTTTAATTTCAGTTTTTTCATTACCACACACCCTACAAACACCCCTCTCCCTCCCCCGCAAAAAAAAATTACCTTAGAATTTTTTTTTTGCAATTTCAAATTTCTGTTTTTTCATTTTTCTGCACCACCCCCCTCCCCATACACAAATTTTTTTTTGTAATTTAAGTTTCTATTTTTTTTCGTTTTATTGCCCCGCCCCCCGAAAAAAAAAATTAAATATATTTTTCAGTTTTAATTTTATTATTTATCCGTTTAAAGGCTCAAAATTTTACAAGTTCCATGAGTTTGGAGGTTTATGTGTTAGGAAGTTTACGGGTTTAGAAATTATAAAGTTTACGGGTTCAAAATTTTACGGTTTTGAAAGTTTAGTGGTTCGAAAGTTTATGAAATTTGTGGGTCCGGAAGATTGTTGGTTTGAAAGTTTATGGCTTCACGTTTATTATATCTAAATTATTTATGAATATTCTTGAGAAATCATTTTTCTTAATTTGCGTACCAAACACCGGAAAATGAATAACATTACTATTTGTTTTCCAAGAAAACATTTTCCGTTGTACCAAACCACCCTTAGTGTGTAATATTTTTAGCACTGATAATGAAATCTTCCCTATTTGTTTTTGAAAAATTTACAGGTGCAACATCTGGGATTGGAGCAGAAACAGCAAGGGTGCTGGCAAAGAGGGGTGTAAGAATAGTTATTCCTGCAAGGGACCTGAAGAAGGCAGCCATGGTAAAAGAAGCCATACAAAAAGATAGTCCCTGGGCTCACATAATCTTATTGGAGATTGACTTGAGTTCATTTTCTTCCATTCAAAGATTTTGTGCACATTTCTTGTCTTTAGGACTGCCTCTTCACATTCTCATGTATGTCAATTTCTAGTCCTACTTTTTCTTTTTGTATTTTCTTCTGTGTTGGTTGGTCTGAAATTTTATCGTGCAGAAATAATGCAGGCAAATTTTCACACAAGTTGGAGTTTTCTGAAGACAAAATTGAGCTCACTTTTGCCACAAACTACTTGGGTAATTCCTCTTCTACAGTCCACTTTTAGAAATAACAACACTAATAATTCGTAATGATTTGTACATATAAATGTATTTTGACTAGTTGAAGCAAGTTATGTACTACTCCAATACACTATGTTACCAAATTAGACTTACTAAGCAGTTACCTGTCATTACATTACAGGTCGAATTTACCTGATAGAGTAAAAAACAATACACTGTCAGTGCATAGAAGTTAATCTCAGTGAGGATTGAACTTAAATTGGTTATGGTGTTGGGCAGGTCATTTTCTGTTGACAGAGATGCTATTAGATAAGATGGTAGAGACAGCAGATCAAACAGGGATTGAAGGAAGGATTGTAAATGTTACTTCTGTAGTTCACAACTGGGTGAAAAGAGATCATTTCAACTTCTGCCAAATGCTCAAACCTAACATGTATTAACTTCTCTCCTCATTCGTTAGTCTAATCAAGGATTTACTTGTTTTGCAACTATCTCATCTTGCTTTGAATTGCTTGCGTACAGTTATAATGGTACTCGTGCATATGCTCAGTCAAAATTGGCCAATATTTTACATGCCAAGGAATTGTCAAGACAGCTAAAGGTGAATATATATTTCTTCATAATATGGTGAATAAGTTCGGTACTATCCTCAGGTCACCACGAAAAAGTTTATTTTTCCACTTTAGCAAGAATTGAAATGTCAAGACTACAAATTAAAATAGTAGTGACTCTTAACATTCAAATAATTTAGAGTGCTTTTGGCTTTGTTTTTTAGTTTCTTTACTGAAAGTGAATGTTGGAATGTGAACAGGCAAGAAATGCACTTGTAGCTATCAATGCTGTGCATCCAGGTATTGTAAAAACTGGAATAACAAGGGATCACAAGGGCTTTATCACAGGCATGCATTTCCCTTTTGTTGTTATTGAGCTTTTCTTTCCTTTTACTTTTACTCTAAAATTTTGAGGCAGAAACAAACAAAGACAACTATAGGAACTGATGACTTTCTTCATAAAATTTAAACAGATTCTCTCTATTTTATGGCATCAAAGTTTCTAAAGTCTACATCACAGGTTATGCTCGTCTTTCTTACGCTGTCGAATATCCTTTTATATCTCATAATTCTTCTTCTTTGTGGACACTTTTTATCTTATTTTATTCTAAAAATGAACGGGAAAGTAACTTTTGCATCAAACATTTCAGGAAGATATATTAATCAAGAGTAAATGTAGCTTTTGGTACTGGATAAGTGCATTCATTATCACTCAAAATAGAAATATTAAGTGTGATGGTACTCGCACCCACACCCAGTGGCGGAGCCACGTGCACCCAAGGGGTGTCAACTGACACCTCTTCGTCAAAAAATTATACTGTTTAGCTAGGTAATTTTTTTAAAATATGTATATATACTATATAACGACACCCCTGACTTATTGATGAGTTTTTTTTTATATTTTGACTCCCCTTAATGAAAATGAAAATCCAGGCTCCGCCGCTGCCCACACCCACTAATTGTTCTTTACTCTGTCTTAAATGACGAATTATTATCACAATTGATTGGTTACCTGAACTTCCACCTTATTGACGAGGGTTCAATTTCCCATTGGAATGGCAGGGTTCAGCAAGTACATGCTATGTAGCAATGAACCCACAAACGAGGGGAGTAAGTGGGAAATACTTTGCAGACTGCAACGAATGTCACTGCTCAGCTTTAGCAAATGACGAAATTGAAGCTCATAAACTGTGGAAGCACACTCGTGCACTAATTCAACGAAGCTTGCTTCCACATTTGGAATGACCTTTTTCTTCAATTTTTGGGAGAGGGAGAGAACTGTAAATGAACAGATTTACACTTGTATATCCATCAGGACCAAAAAAAGAAAAAAAGGTAAGCACACTATAAAAAGATACTAGTAAAAATTACATTGGAATTATGAAGACTTCTCTTTTCATCGTTTTTGGTAGTCCCTGGCAATTATGGACCATGGCATGCTTCACCTTTCTCTTTGCACTTTGAACATTCAATCTACCATTTTGCTACATTCAAAAACACCATCAATACCCCTTTACCGCCTATGCTTTCACATACTAATAACTTTCAGATTTTAGTGCTCACCCGAAGGGCAGAGGTTATGGTAGCGGCTGCAGGTTTTCGTGGGTTCCAAAAAAAAAAAAAAGGACACATCAAATTCATCACCTTTTTCAGGCATTACAAAAACTATTGATTTTGTTTACGTTCTTTTTAGATTGCCTTCGAATCAACAATGCGAATAACTTTAATCCCAAAAGGCTTAATACATAGTTTACCACCCAAATCCCCCTTACACACTTTCTGTGGACGATAATAACCTTACACAAGAAACCTTTCTAAAGTGTATTTGATACCCACCTCCTTTGACCAGATCCTGTTAATAAGACATCTGTGAATGTCACGCGTTTGACTCTGCTTAATTTTAACCCATTACCTTATAATAAATAACCCGACCCGACCCTAACCGACCCACAAGGTAAAACGCGTTTTAACCAAACTTACTCCAGTCACTGCTCAAATCCGATACACCTAGAAGGAGCGACTGTAAAGGCGATTCCGGCGACCATCTCAAGCTACGCTTTCATCGTGGATTTCCGGTGGATTTATGCGTTTAATAGGTTAGTAATTTTGTTCTCTTTGCATTACCCGTTTAGTTTAGTAGTGGGTGGGTTGAACCTAGGGTTTTTTTGAAATTTCTTGTATTTTGCTTAGGGTTATCAGACTTTTTAAAGGGGAATCTTTTGTCATTGTCGATATCGCTGTGAAGTTGTCGTCTTGTTGCCTCTACAGATAGTTTTTTTATAAAAAAAAATTGTCTTGTGTTTGCAAACCGTGTGTAAAGTTAGGGTTTAACTTATTATTGTAATAGCATTGCTTTGAACAATGTGATATGCTCATGTCTGTGTCTCCCCTTCTGTATTTCATATGTACTCCTTTATTTTCAATTGTTGCATGTGAAAGTCAATTTATTTGTCCCTTATTTGTCCTTTGTTTGCAGTTAATGTCTTTTAAAATCATTACCCTCAGGTGGTAACATGATGGGGTATTAATTCCTGGTAACTTTGCTCGTTATGTGGGTGGTAGTCAAACATTGACTTTAGATGTAGATGTGATTTTACTGTCTCTTATTGAACTGATGAACTACACTAGGATCTATGACTGGAAAAATGTGGCTGAGTTGTATAATTATCCAATGGATAGGACAGACAAATTGGTAAATATTCTCACAGATAAGGATATTTTAGACATTTGTAATGAATTGGAAGATGGGGATACCTTAGATATTTATGTGACTCATGCTGCCCCTTTATGTGTTGTTCAATTAAATGCGGCTACTAAAGGGATTGGTGGGTCTAATAGTGGAGCTTGTAAGAGCATAACAGTCTTAGAAGAAGAGGAAGATAGTGAATCTGAATCTGAATCTGCCCCTGCTCGTGAACATACCCCTTTCCCTTCTCCTTCTCCTGAACCTGCTCCTGCCCATGCAGCTTCAAGAGAACAAGAGAGTGGAGTAGATAGTAAATCAGACTTTGATAATAGTGAAGGTGAGGATGACAATGAGAATGATTCAAACTTTGACAATAGTGATAGTGATAAGAGTGATGGTGTTGATTTACATGTTCCTGATGATTTGGATTATGGATATGATGTTCATGAAGAATTTGTAGAGTGTAGGGATGAACTGAGGAAGTATAGGAGGAAAAGGATTGAAAGGCCAAAAGATAGAGGTGATATTAACCTAGGTGATACAGAAGTTGATATTGGTTTTAATGAATTAAGAACTGGTAGCAAGCAAAATAAGTACACGGGATTAGTAGGGACAGATGAGCCTTCCTTTGGGTCTTCAGATGCTGAAAGTTTTCCTTCAGATGCTGAAGATGAATTTGATGAAGAACATAAGGAGAAAATGGCTGCCAAGAAAAGGAAGAAAGCCCTGATATTTGATCCAACCGTCAAGAAAATAACCTAGGAGTTGGTGCTGATTTTTTAGAGTGTTGAACAATTTAGGTTTGATGTTAGTAAGTATGCAATTCAGAAAGGAGTTCAAATTGAAAAGTATATTAATGAACCTGGTAGGGTGAGGGTAAGATACATGCATCCAAAATGTCCATGGATCTTGGCTGCAAGCAAAGATGGCAGATCCAATAATTTTAAGGTAAAAAGGTATTGTTCTGTCCACAAGTGTTACAAAACAAATAAGAACAAGTGTTGCAACTCCAGATACCTAGAAAAGCATTACAGGGATAAGATTGTGTGTCAACAAATATGAAAGTTTGGGAGCTAAAGAAACTCATTAAGAATGAACTGGACATGTATGTTGATAGGTCTATTGTACATAGAGCTAGAGCAATAATTCTGAAGGAGATGATAGGTGATGTGCATGCTGAGTTCAAGATAATCTATGATTATAGAGATATTCTGTTACAGACAAATCCAGGTACAACTTTTGTTGTGAAGGTAGAAGATCAAGGTGAAGACAAGCGTGTCTTCAATTCATGTTATGTTTGCTTCTATGCTATGAGAAAAGGGTGGTCTGAAGGTTGCAGAAGGATAATTGGCCTTGATGGTTTTTTTCTGAAAGGCATTTGTAAGGGTCAACTTCTTGTAGCAGTTTTAAAGGATGGGAATAATCAGATGTTTCCTATAGCTTGGGTCATTGTAGAGGTTGAGAACAGCTTCACTTGGACATGGTTTCTGAAGTGTGTGACTCATGACTTAGAGCTTCAAGATGGAAGGGATCATACTATAATGTCTGATATGCAAAAGGTGAATATATTCTTCTTTTTCTGTTTTCTGTCAATTTTTTTTTTAATTTTTTTTATGTTCGATTCTTATTGTGATATGTTGTGTAGCCCCGAGCTATGGGCGTGGAGAATATTTTCATGTCTCTTAGTGGAAAGGTAAAGTGCGTTATGTGCGGTGGTATGAGTTCAAACTTAGGAAGACTAATTGATT
>MU697470.1:69236-84808 GCA_026770625.1 Nicotiana glauca | reverse complement strand
TATATATCATCAAAACAACATAAAAATGTGATTATTTAGGGCGTGATTATAGTCAAATTCACCTATTATCAAAGTTGCCCAGCACCAAGGAAGTGGTGATTGAGTTGGCAGAGATTCAGGGCACTCCCTCCGGTGAGGTGCCGGAGGTGCCACCAGCTTTAGAGCAGCAGGTCAGAGACCAGTCTGAGGTCCCAGCTACTACAGAGGATCCGGGGATGGCAGGAGACCTCATGCATGTGGACCAGGCTTGAGGGGCCTTTCAATATCCTTTATCTCTATTTTTTTGAGCTTATTTTGGTAGTTGGCATTGGGGACAATGCCAGCTTTTATTCGTGGGTGCGCGCCCTACTATTTTGTTCCTGATACATTGGATGACTGAATATATTTATTTCATTTCTAGTCTATGTTTTAGATTTTAATAGTTGGCCTGTAAATAACTTCTGACTTTGGCTACTTTTAGACTCTTATGTATATATTCATCCCGTTGTATATTCTAATCCCCATTGTACATATTCATTTGGTTTTTCTATTTTTGTTAAAAAATTTCATTTTTAGCTTAGTAGTGAGGCTCGTAGCCTTTTTTTTTTGTTTTGATGTTTTCAATAAGCTCTTGGTTTTCTTTATGCCACGGTTCTTTCCAAGGGTAGTGTGTTGTGCGAACCGGGCAGCTCTTCCCAATGATAGATGGCGTGACAACCTTCTTAAGGGTTTGAGTCCGTTTTTTATTTTTCTTCTTTTTGATTGTCAATAATTCGTAGTTAGGAGACCTCAGGCAAGCTTCACTTGGGCCTAACATATTTGCCTTTGATTCCATGGTCAAAGACATAATGTTGTATTCAGGATGGGGAAACTTGTGGCCTTGAGAGTCTTGTGTTGACCAAACAATCATCATATAGTCGTGTGGGGCCATTGTGCGCTTGAATTGGAACTAAGGTTGTTGTGGGCCCTCAACTCGATGTATTTAGCAATCCTTGAGTGTGTGTGGTGAGAATTCGAATCACGAGTCTAAGCTCCGAGCCGATGGTCTAGAACTTGCCCCGAGTGTTTGTTGAGGCAAAATCCTAGGTGAAATTTGGCTTGAGAAGTGAGTATAGGCCCTCCTTGATCCGAAATGCTAAGATTGAACAATTCCATGACCTACCAATGAAAAGATCCCTAGCAAACGCCTTTTGAGACTTAAACCTTCTTCCTTCAAGAACAAAAGCTACAAACCTATACCCGTTCTTAATGACACCCTCTCTTGGCACCCAAATCTTCCCTTGAGCAGTTGGCAAATATCTAAGTTTGGGGGAGGGAGGCAAGAAAGGAAGCAATATGGAAAAAGGTGCAAAAGCAAAAAGAAAAGGAAGGCAATGAAAAAGGAAGAAAAGACAGGACAAAGAAAAAAAGACCAAATTGAATAAGGTCGAAAAGGGGATCCAAAGAAAACAAAAGTGAATAATGTTGTGAAAAAAAGTATAAAAAGGAGAAATGTGTTGAATTGCATAAATAGCGACAGTGTGTCTCTCTAACCCCTCGAAAAAGAAGTGAATACTCAAATAAGTCAAGAAAATGTGCCAAAATGAATCAAAAGAAGTGCTTGAGGGAAGATTGAACCCACTTGAACAAAACATATCCTACCCTTACCCAAAAGCCTTTACAATGACTCCACAGAAGACCTATATGATCTTGAGTCGAACAGAACCTACATTAGTAGATACATACACAAGGGGCAAGCATATGGTACCTAGAGCCGGACTTACGACCTTCTTTGTGAGAGATATGAGTGAAAAATCCATCAACCTCGGTTGTGTGTCATTACTCTAAAAAGTGAGGTTCGCTTAGGGAGAGTTGAGGATGTATGAGTTTGGGTTCCACAATGACCAAGGTATTTGAGAAAAGCTCCTTGATGAAATGATTCAACCCTCAATGCTCTTGAGTCACATTTGATCCATAGTCCTTAAAAGCTAAAAAAATGTGTTAATGATGCATTCGTATTGAGGGAAATTGTTAGTCCCGATTGATGCATGATGAGGGTGCTTTAGGATAAGCTGGAATTACTCGAATGTTTCCTTTTGAGGGGTGGGTTTTATTTTATTTGCTTGAGGACAAGCAAAGGTTTTAGTTTGGGGGAGTTGATAACTGTGATTTCTAACACGTTTTATGCCCATACTTGCCTATGATTTATGTACGAATTGCCATAAAATAGAACCAAAATGCTTACAAGTGCGCTTTATTGCAGGTTTGAGCGACAAGATGGAAAACTCAAAAAATCGGCTCGAAAAAGAGTGAAACTTGCTCAAGTGTCAAAGATTAGTAAGAGAGGACATGCAAAACTTAGTGCGAACAGCAGCATTATGCTATGCGGCCGCACCAATGAGGTTCAAAAAGTGGTCAAGCCAACATAAAGCAGCGCGGCCGCTCTGAAAGCCCATGCGGTCCGCGCCCAGCTCATGCAGCTGCATTACACGTTCCCGCGGGCTGCACCACAAAGGTTTAGAGACCACTTCAAATTGGCCATGCGGCCGCACTACACCATTGTGCGGTCCGTGCCAGTCGCCATGCGGCCGCACTACATCATTGTGCGGTCCGCATCTCTAAGGTTCAGAAAGCAAGATTTAGAAGTTGAGCAACCCAGTGCGACCGCGTGCCAAGTTTGCGCGGTCCGCGCCAGCCCCACAGGGTTATTTTTGTCCAGTTTTTCTAGCCTAGTATAAATAGAATATTTTACCAATTTTGGGTCAAGTTTTGTATCAGAGATAGCTGCTGCACTCGTGAGACTCAAGTCTAAGCCTATTTTGGGCAATTTTCATTTTGTTTTATCGTGGATTCTTGTAGATTATCATTGTAGTTAATTAATATGTTGATTTCATCTACTATTTCTTCAATTTCTGTTCCTCTCATGTCTAGCTAAACCTATTAGCTAGGGTTGTGGCTCAACCCTAGTGTGGGTAATTAATGGGTGTGATTGTTTAATGCTTGAATGATGTTGGGTGTTTGCTATTTGGGTTAATTTTATGGTTTAATTAGGATTTGGTGGTTGCAAACACTAAGTCTAGCTTAGTGGGTCTTGACTCTTCTTGAGAAAGAGTGTATATGATTCCAAAATTTACCCAACAAGGAATTGGGATGGACCCATGAGAATGGTAGTCCCAATTAACGGGTTAAACCTCGAGAGAGTAATTACCCAACTTGAACCCTAAGTTGCTTGGGCATATTGGCCTACCCAATTGGTCTCGAGAGAGTCAATTGGGCAAAATCACTCTCTCTACCGAGAGGTGTGAGAGTGAGTGCAATCGTGCAACGGTTATAGCATAAGCCCCATAATCATCATTCTTGTATTAGGAGTCTCTACCCGTTAGTTGACCACCTAGGTAAATGCCACGGCCCTAGTGTTTTTCTCTATCTTGCATACAAACTAGAATCAATATCTTAGCATAATTTAGTTCTAATTAGTAGTTGTTAAATTGTATTCGATAAATATAAAAACCTAAAATTGGTAGAAGTACAATTAGAAGCCAAAACACATCTCTAGACTTAACAAATACTCAACTCCCTCATCTAGCTCCCTGTGGAAATTGACCCCGATACCACTATTGCGTAAAAGTATTAGTGCCCACTCTTCCTAAGGTTGAGTCCGTTGCGATCAGATGGCCTCCACAATCCTCGCTGATGGTGCGACCTCAGACGATGGGTCTATATCTTTTTCAAACGTGGCAGTGTTTGGCTCGCGATCATCTCGGGTAGAGTCTACTGTTCGGATTACTCCATCTCCAATGTCCACCGACCTCTTTTTATGAGGATCTAAATATTCCTCGGTTGGTGATGACTCTTCATCGATTAGATGCAGCAAGGGGAAGCTGGAGTCTCTGGTATTGAAGTCGTTGATGGTCGAACTGAAGTGGATGTCCGGTCACGCTTGGCCATAGTCACAGTAGGAGCGGACCCTATTTGTAGTATTCTTCTGGTAGAACGTCGGAGTAGGATCCCTCGATCCCTCCGAGGATACTTCGGCTGAAAGCAAAAACAAGGGTTAAGAGATCAACCCTCACGAGAAAGTAATTATCTAAAACAGATATTCACCAGTCACGGAAGCCATAAGCCCAAACTTCTTAAGGAAGCCCAGCCATTTACGAATCCTCGATGTATATGGGAGAATCTGGCTCACCCAATCGTGTATGTCCTCGACCAAGGGAGGAAGTTCGGTCTCGAATGCAAAGGAAGAGCGAAATGTCAATTAAAATTAAAGTTATCGTAACCAACGCATAATATAAAAAGGAATAAGAGGAGATGCTTACTGGCGTAGTTCCAAGCCTCAGGGAATCACTTTCATTGACCACTGCATCCTCGGTCTTGACATAGAAGTAATTGAGCCAAAACTGGCGATTTGCTTTGTCATCCATCTTCACCACCACACATTTGCTACCCCGATGGTGAAGATGCAACATCATCCCCCTAAAGAAACTGGGAGCGAAGAGGTGCATTAAATGGCAGAGTGTCACCTCGACCCCGGCTAGTTCCACATATTTCATAAGCATATGAATAAGTTTGTAGATATACGGAGAGAGTTGGGCCGGGAAGATACGGTAGTAGTGGTAGAACTCCTTAGCCAAGGGTAGGATGGGAAAGAAGTAACCGGTGTGGAAAGGGTACGCATAGAAAGCGCAGTACCTTAGATGGTGTATTTGTACCACGCCGTGCCTCGCTAGAACTAGGTCAATGTTAGCGGGTTCTGAATCTATTTCTAAATTCAACAAGGCGCACCTCTTTCATCAATGACTCCGAAACCTCAGGGTCATCTTTAGGCTCCTTCGAAAAATCAGATTTGTATTTTTCACTATGAGGGATTATCTCCTCCACCGTAGGAAGGTTCCCATCGTCAATGGCAACTAAAAAGCTATCATTATGGGGAGGCATGTGCACAGCCAAGGGAACAGGTTCAGTTGCCTCACAGAGCAAGAAGATGTATTAACCATCTTTGTTTGTTTATGTATGAAGAGGATATAAGAACAGAAGAACCATTAGTAGCAGAAATCACCGAAAACAACAAAAATAAGGACATGAGAGTAAAAGTAACAGCAACTTGAACTCTGAATGAAGAAGGAAGAAGAAGATACAAACTTTAAATGTTAGGGAAGGCAAAGAGCGAGTCTAAGGGTTATATACATCTATTTATAACAATCCAGGCATCAGTACCAAAACAAATCGTCAATGCCCAGTGCAGGTATCGAAATGGTAGAGGCACGGGAAATAACACAATGCATAATAATGACGCATGACGCCACTCTAAATCAACGTAACCATATGTTATGGCTCACAAAGTGCCACATAGACACCTAGTCTAGAATGTTGATGCTCGACCTACTCGCCTTAATAGCTCGACCACAATTAACAGAGTCCGCTCATCGAGGTCGTCCAGAGTTGGCCTTAATAAGCGGAGCGACTAACTGTATGGGTCAAAATTTGCCCCCAAAGAATTGAACATGATGTAGTGTCACGAAGAGTAATGTGGCCGAGGTCGACTAATGAACAACGAGGTTTATAGCCGAGTAGCCAATAATGGCCGAGGTCAAGCCTCAAGAGCAGTAGTAACGACTAGTTATATAATAGGATCTTTAGGAGAATATTACGTTGAATATTCTCTATACTTGTACTTTTAGGGTTGGTTAGCGTATGTCCCATATAAATAGAGAAAGAGAGAAGGAGAAAGAAACGTAATATTCTCTTATAAGAACACTCTTTGAAAAGCAGACTCTCTCTAGATCAAATACAAACGTTATTTTTCTAAAGATATTCGATTGTCTATTATTCCATATTTTTTCACCAGATCCGAGAAGGGTCCCAATATTCTAGTATTTGTCTATCATCTATATTCCCTCATTATTTATCATCTTGGGACATTGAATGTGCACCATATTTAATTTCCTCTCGATACTATCCTTCTTTTATTTATGACAACCGAAAGATCTAAGATTATTATTAACTGGGTTTAACCCCTCATTACACAAAATTAATTAATTTAACCAAAGACTTATAGTTTTTGGTCAAACATATGTTAGATTAGTTAGTATTTGATGAAATATTTGAGAAGAGGTTGTTTTGTCCGTCATAGGAAAAAGAATGTGTCTTATATAGTTTGAATAGTTTTAATGATGTTTTGGAGGGAAATTGAAAGTTGGCTATATTATTAATAGTCAAGAGCAATTAGGCTTTGGGTCAATTTAGTAGCCCGAAATTAATATTTTAGTCACCTATTATTTTATTAATTAATTAAAATATTTTTTAATTAAATTTCATAAAAACGTTTTTAACATTTTTCTTTTTAAATTCAAAAAAGGTGACTATTAGTTTTAAAAGGTTCCTTTTATGAGGAGATGAGTCTGTTAATTCCAATAGAATCCTAGAGGTATTATAAATGCACATATCATCTCCAAAATGAAAAACATCTGAAAATTTCCATCTCTTTCTCTTCTACTTATTTTCTACAACTCACAACTATTATGTTCTTGTGGAAAATTCGAGTTAATTGTTAAAACTTGTATTTTAGATGCTTTGTAAAATCCTGGAGGAATTCTGCTATTATCCCTACATCAATAAATTGGGAAGCTTAAATTTCTTAAGGACAATAATTACACTATCAAAGCCAGATTATTTCATCTCATTATTTTCTAACAATCTTAAGGAACTAAAACAACACTGCAATTGGTGCTTCTAGTAGTGATTTTGGCTTCAACAAGATGTTCAAAATGTTCAAACTGGATCGATATGATGGTTCGAACTTCACTCGCTGGAAATAAAAATTGATGTTCTTTCTCACAGATTTGAGAATATCATATCTGCTGAGTTCTGATCCTCCTGCAATGCCAAAACCTACTGCTCAAGATTCTGACAAAATTAAGGTGGCACGCAAAAAATGTGAAGATGATAAGGTGCGTTGTAGAGGTTTTATTTTACACTCACTATCTGATTATTTATATGATTTGTTCTGTCCTCTCAAATCATCACAAGAAATCTGGAATGGAAAAGGGCCAAATATATTCCTGTACTATGAGAAAAGGTTTAAATATATCCCTCTTTATACTTTGGGTCCAAATATATCCCTGCCATTATACTACTGGTTCAAATATAGCCCTCTTCCGTTAAATTTGTCCAAAATAGACATCAAATCCCATGTGTCACTAATATTTGATGACGTGGATGCCACATAGCATGCCACCTCAGCTCCCCCAACCCATTTTTCCCCTCTACTCTATTTGTTTTTCCATTCCCTCCTCCACTAAAAAAGTAGCGGGATGAGTTTTTGGACAAATTAAATACAACCTTAAAGCAATCTGCTCATAATCATTAATCAGATAGATGATATTACTAGGTGAAAAACTTTTGCTTGAGGTTGAGGGCTTCGAAATTGATTTTTGGTCATGTCTTACCCACAAATGAACTGAGCTTGCTTATGAACAACACCTTCGACTGACTTTGCTTGTTTCTATCAGGGTGTTCCTTGTTTTCTGCTACTTTGTTTTTCTTTGAATCTTTTACAACACAAACAAAATGCTATACCTTGGCCTTGAGGTGTAGCAGCTAAATTATATTGTAACGTGAAATTTGTCCGTCTTTTCACGCTAGTGTTTCTGTGATGCTGTGTAACTTTCCTGATCTTTAAATTTTGCAAGTAATATGGCAGAAAAAGAACAAAGGTATTTCATGTTATCAAAATTGTGTCATATTTATCGTTTTCTTTGAAGGAGGAGACTAAGTTTGAGCTTCCACATTTAAAGGGAGGGGTAAAATGGGTTAGGGGAGATGAGGTGGCATGCCATGTGGCATCCACCTCATCAATATTAGTGCCACATAGGATTTGATGTCCACTTTGAATAAATTTAATGGAAGAGAGGTATATTTGAACCAGTAGTATGATCGTAAGGGTATATTTGGATCCAAAATATAACGAGGGCTATATTTAAACCTTTTTTAATAGTACGGGATATATTTGGCCCTTTTCCGAATCCGGAAATCCTTGGAACAGAAATATATTGCTGTGAAATAAGGAATAGACAAATTCCTACAAATGATTTTTTTTAATTTCAAATGGTAGATGAGAAATCTATCATGGAACAGGTTGATGAGTTGTTTGTCTTGATAGCTAGACTCAAAGATTTTAAAGTCAGTATTTTTAAATCTCTTTAAGTGGATGTTTTACTTGCAAATTACCAGCCACTTGGAATGACTATAGGAAGAAATTATTACATTCTTCTGAAGACTGTGATGTGGACTAGTTGACAAAGCATATTCGAATTGAAGAAGAGACATGAAAACGTGAAAATAAATATGCTACAAAAACTAGTTCAAAGGTGAATTATGTTGAGTCTAGCAACGCAAACAATTCTTAAAAATCTGGAAACAAGGCTGGAAAGGAGAGGAAGTTTGAGCCTGATCCAAAGAAAAAAATTTCTAACATTAAGAAAGGTTCATGTTATACTTGCGGTAAAATATGTCATTTTAAACCCTTCAAGTTTATACGTTGATCCCTCGGTGATGGAAGATTGTAGATTTCATAAGAGACAGAAAAATAAAAAAAATGCTAGATAGAAGACGGTAAATAATGTTGAACAACAGCAAGCTTATTCTTCGGATATCGTTGCTATGGTTTCTGCCTTTACTAAATTGAATCTGAGTATGGTGACCGAATGCAACATGGCAGCAACTATGAAATCTACTGATTGGTGGTATGATTGGCAACAAGTGATGAAAAGATTTTAATGGAATATCATGACACCACCAAGGTATTTAGAAAAGGAACAGTTGAACTACAATTCACTTCGGGAAATAAGTTGATTTAAATGAATGTTCGTCATGTACCTGATGTTAGGAAGAATTTAATTCTACAAGTTTATTATGTAACAAAGGCCTCAAAGATGTTACAGAGGCAGAAAAGATTATTTTCTATAAGAATGGTGTATTTATAGGACAACGCGACTCTTGTGGGTGCATGTTCAAATTAAGTATTAATAAAGTTGAAGTTTCTGCTTATATGATTGAGTCATCTATTAATTTATGGCATGCTAGACTTTTATATGTTGATTTTTGATATGGTAAGTTTATGTCTAAAAATAAATTAATTACTATTGTTGAGAATAATGATAAAAATGTGAAATATGCATATAAGCCAAGATGACTAAGAAATCCTTTCCAAAGAATGAAAGAACAAGTAATTTACTTGAACTTGTGCATTCCGATCAATGTAAATTGAATAGTCATTTAACTAGAGGTGAAAATAAATAGTTTATTACTCTTATAGATGATCATTCTAGATATACACATATTTACTTAATGAAAATAAAATATCAAGCATTTGATATATTTAAGAGTTACAGAGCATTAGTTGAAAATCAATTGGAAAAAAAGATTAAAATCATACGTAGTGATCGAGGAGACCAATATCTTTCCAATGAATTTTTTATATTTTGTAAAGAAAATAGTTTGATTCACCAAGTTAGTGCACTGTATACCCCACAACAAAATGATCTTACTGACAGAAAAAATAGAACGTTGGTAGATATGGTTAATGCCATGCTTTTACATGCAAAGTTACCAACGAATTTGTGGGAGAAGCTTTGTTAATGGCTTTTTTTTGTGCACAGTAGAGATCCTTCAAAGAAGTTTAAGGTTTCACTTTATGCATTATGAAAATGAAGAAATCCTAACTTAAATTTCTTAAGGGTATGGGGCTATTTAGCCTATTATAGAATTCCATATCCTAAAAGAACTAAGTTAGGACCTAGAGGAATTAAAAGCTTATTTGTAAGATATGCTGAGAACTCAAAGGCATACAAGTTATTGGACATTGAGTCTAAATATATTGTGGAATCTAAATATATTGAGTTCTAAGAAACAAAGCTTATTGGTGATTCTAATAATTCACACGATGATACAGAAATTACTAAACAAGATGGTAATGCAGCAAGCATTAGTGATAATACAGTAACTAATGGAAATTGTGCAGAACCTAGTTCTTATTCTAATACTAAAAGAAAGGAAATTAAATCTCCTGTAGAACTAAGGAAAAATCAAAGAGTTAGAAAGGAGAAAAATATGGGTTCTGATTTCTTTCTTCTCAAACATTTATCTTTTTGGTAAAAAGAAGTGGAGATGATGTAACGACCCGACTGGTTGTTTTACTTTTTAGAACCCCATTTCCCTAAATAAGACTTCCCGTACTTGCTTTTACTGCTTTATGACTTGCGGAGATGGTTGGTTCGGGTTTTGGAAGAGTTTGGGTTGAAACCGAAACACTTAGTTCTTTAAGGCTGGCTTAAAAGGCCCAGTTTGACTTCGGTCAAAGTTTTGAGTAGACTACCTCCGAACCGGGGTTTCAAGGTTCCAACGGGTTCGCATGATTATTTTGAACTTGGGTGTATGTCTGGATCAGGTTTTGGATGACCCCGGAGCGTTTAGGCGCCTAATAGTGAAAGTTGATTCCTTAAGGATTTTGAAGTTCTTAAATATTTGGTTTGGAGAGGGTTTTTGTGTTATCGAGGTCCGAATGGAATTCCAAGATCGGGTATAGTTTCGTATTGTCATTTATGACTCGCACGCCAAATTTGGTGTCAATCCAAGTAGTATAAGTATGTTTCATTGCATCGGATGTGAATTGAAGAATTGAAGTTCATAAGTTTGATTCAATTGGTTTTAGGGGTGATTCTTAGATTTAGTGTTGTTTCGGGTGCTCCGAGGATTTGAGTTATTCCGTTTTATAATTTCAAACTTGTCGGTATGTTCAGGCGGGGCCTTAAGGGCCCCGAGCATCAATTGGATGAGGCTCGAGTTGAGTTAGAAAATTTGGGAAGGAGCTGAAGCTTCAGGTTGTTGTCATAACCGCACCTGCGGTTGGCCAGCCGCAGGTGCTAACCACAGAAGCGGTCAATCCTTCACAGGTGCGGCCCAAGGGGAGGAGCCCAGGAACTGCAGATGTGGCTCCTCTTCAGCAGAAATGAAGCCATAGAAGCGGCCCCAACCATCCCAGTCAAATTCCGCAGATGCGAACCTTTCCCCGCAGATGCGGTCCCCTAATTGCAGGTGCGGATATCTCGGAAGGTAGTGCCTTTATTTAATACGGGAAATGTGTCATTTCTGACATATTTCATTCATTTCTTGGGCAATTTAGGAGCTTCCAAGAGGGTATTTCAGCCTAGTACTTGTGAGGTAAGTTATTTCTACATAATGTGAGTTTAATATATAGTTTTGGGGTAGATTATACCATGTAACTTAGTGAAAATTGTGGGTTTAAAGTAAAACCTAAGGTTTTGATAAAAACAAGATTTAACCATAAAATTTATTATGGAATGAAGTAAAAATCATATATTCTTGATCCTTAGGTTATGGGTAACAACTTCCCTCGAGAATTTTCGGAATCCGGGCACATGGGCCCAGGGATGAATTTTAGGAAACTTGTATTTAGGGTTGGGAAATTACTTTAATAGTTAGAATATGAACTCTTGAGCTTGTATTGACTAGTTCTTACCCTGTTTGATTAGTTTTGGATCGTTCGGCTCCGAATTGAGGGTTTGAGCGTGTTCTTGAAATTGGAAGTATGCATTGGAGCGAGGTAAGTCTCCTTTCTAACCTCGTAAGAGGTAAATAACCCCCTAAGTGAATTAGATAAATGTATGTGACTATCTGTGGGGGCTACATATGTACGGGTGACGAGAATCCGTGCGTAGCTACTATTATGCTAATTGTCCGGGTAGTTTAGGACCCATATCATGCCATACTTGCAAATGCTTACGTTTTTGGTTGCTACTAAGATCACTTAGGACATGCTAGGAATTGCAAATAAATATAAACGAATGTACATGCTTACTTGAGAACTTGTATGAAATTTGACTATAAATGAGTGATGTGTGCTTACTTGATAATAATTGTTATTTGTGGATCAAGTCGATCGCCTCGGTAGAAATAGATGCATCTATGGTTCACGCCATTCGACCCTCTGGCAGTGATAGTTATTATTATGTTGTACCAGGATGTACGACCTCGACATAATATGCGCATGTTATTGATGTGGAATTCATCCATGATTTACTATGTTTAAATGCTTTGAAATGTAATTTATTATATGACATGACTATAATTGATATATTGTTTTTCCTTGTTCTAAGACTGTCATTATATTCATGCTATCCATTCTTAGCGTAAACCTTAAATATTATTGATATTGACCTTAGTAAGTGTCTAGTCGACCCCTCGTCACTACTTCTTCTAGGTTAGATTGGATACTTGCTGGGTGCATGTTGTTTATGTACTCATACTACACTTCTGTACTTAACTGTATAGGATCTGAGGCAGGTGCATCTAGTTACCTGCCCGACGCGCGCTTCTGATTCTTGATCGAGATCTCACGGTGAGCTGCCCTTTCTGAGCCGTTCAATAGCATACCAGAGTTCTTTTCTTTTGTTGTTGTTATCTACTGTCTATTCTGTTTCAGGCAGTAGGATAGTGGTACTTTTTGTACATTCTACTAGTTGTCCTAGTACTTGTGACCATAGGCGAAACCACCTTTAGCAAAGGGTGGTCAACTAACAACCCTTTGCCGAAAAATTACGAAAAATTACATCATGTATATAAGTAAAATACTGATTTTAGATATATAAAACTCATATTGAACACCCTTTATCAGAAGTTTTTCTTTACTTCTTTCAAATTTGAACACCCTTGAAAATATTTCTGGCTTCGCCACTACTTGTGACACTAGTTCCTGACACACACTTGTAGACCATTATTTTGGGATGTGTTTATATTATTATGAACTGGTTAATTATCGACTGTCTAAAAGCTTAACTGTTAAGAAAAATGTTGGGGTTATTTTGGTAAAATAATGAGAACCCATTAGTTGAATTAGGGTTGACTTGCCTGACAACGGTGTGGGCGCCATTACGACCCATGATGGAATTTGGGCCGTGACGGATGAAATATTAAACAAAATACCCAATATTTTAAATTTAGAAGAGGATCCTAAAACCTACAATGAGGCTATGGCTTTACTTTCTGGAAAGAAGCTATAAATGATGAAATGGATCCTCTTTTATCAAATGGTACATGTGTGTTGGCAGATTTACCTTCTAATACTAAACCTATTGGATGTAAATGGATTTTTAGAAGAAAATATAACATTGATAGTTCTCCACAAACATTTAAAGCTAGACTAGTAGCCAAAGGATTTAGACAAAATGCAGGAGTGGATTATTTGACACATATGCTGTTGTGGCTAGGATTACCTCAATAAGAATATTTTTTGCTTTGCCATCAATATATAATCTAAATGTCCATCAAATATATGTTAAGATGACATTCTTAAATGGTGATCTTAATGAAGAAGTTTACATGGAGCAACCCTAAGGATTTATGCTTTCCAGAAATGAGAAGAAAGTTTGTAAATTAGTTAAGTCCTTGTATGGATTAAAACAAGCTCCAAAACAATAACATGAAAATTTTGATAGTGTATATTATCAAATGTTTTAACATAACAGAGCAGATAAATGATTTTATTTCAAAGTCACAAAGGATTATGAAGTGATAGTATGTCTTTATCTTGATAACATGCTAATCATAGGAACTAACATGTAAGGCATAAATGAAACTAAGAAATATTTAACTTCTCAATTTAAAATGAAAGATTTAGGAAAAGTTGATACTATCTTAGGTGTTAAAGTTAAAAGACATAGTGGAGGTTTTGCCTTATGTCAATCTCATTACATTGACAAGGTTCTTTCCAAATTTAATCATTTGGGTGTTAAAGAATTTAATACTCCATTTGATGTTTCTAGCAAGATGGTTGAGAACCCTGGAAGATCTGTCAGTCAATTAGACTATGCTAGTACAATTGGCAGTTTAATGTATACTATGCACTGCACTAGGCCAGATATTGCCTTTGTGGTTTGTAAATTATCAAGATATACTCATAATCCAAGTTGTAGTCACTAGAAAAGTATAGTGAGAGTACTTGGTTATCTGAGAAGGACAGAAACTTTTGCCTTATATTATAACAGATTTCCTTCAGTATTAGAAGGATATTGTGATGATAGTTGGATAACTAGTATGGGTGATAAAAAGTCAACGCCTTGGTGGATATTCATTTTAGGTGAAGGAGCAATTTCATGGACTTCTAAGAAACAAACGTGTGTTACTCATTCAACAATGAAATATGAGTTTATTGCTTTAGCAGCTACGAGAATGAGGCAGGATGGATAAGAAATCTATTGTTAGATATAGAGTTGTAGCCACAACCAATGCTAGATGTTCTCTTGCACTGTGATAGTAAAGCAACTATGTCTAAGGCATTTATCAAAATATAAAATGAAAAACCTAGACATATTTCTTTGAGACATGAGTACATAAGTGTCACAACCCCAGTTCGCCCTCCGTGAACTATCATGATGGCACCTAGTCTCTACGACTAGGTAAGCCTAACAATTTGCGGAAAAAGAAACAATAGATAAAAACTAGTAGAAGTTTGTGGATAAACATAATGAAAACGTTTAAGATGCCGCTCGGCATATACAAATAAACACTCTCAACTAAAGGATCTCCCAAAACCCGGAATCTCATGAAATCACAAGCTATGGATACTACATAGTGTTCTAACTCCAGAATGTATAAATCAAAAGAAATACAAAAGGGATATAACTACAAGAGAGAATAGAGAGGGACTCGTCAGTCTGCGTACGCAGCATATATACCTCGAAGTCTCAGAAGAATCGCCACGCCTCAAGGATAGTAGGCCCGAGTCGAAGAACCTGGATCTGCACACGAAAAATATGTGCAGGAAAAGGCATGAGTACACCACAATAGTACCCAATAAGTGCCAAGCCTAACCTCGGTTGAGTAGTGACGAGGAAGGTCAGGGCCCTATCGGTCATATACATATATATATAAGGAAAAAGAAACAGTATGAAGAAACACAGGATAATAAGAATAACAACAACTACAACCGAGAGAAAAATCACAGAAAGAGTATAGCTCCACAAAGAGATAGAAATCGGGGATCCACCAGGATACCGTCTTGTAGTCACCAAATGAAAATATCTAGTGGATCTCCTAGGTGTCATCCCGTAGTCCAACTCATAGTGCGCAGGGGATCTACCGAAATACCGATTTGTAGTCCCAAATATAAATACCCAGTACTGGGGGAATCTACCGGGTGCAGTCCCATAGTTCCAATATAAATGTTGTCACGACCCCAGTTCACCCCCCATGAACATGTCACGATGGTACCTAGTCCCTATGACTAGGTAAGACTAATAATGCGGAAGATAAGCCAATTTGCAGAAGAAAGTAATTAAACTGAACTAGTGAAATAAATCAGTATTTAAGGTGCCGCCTGGCACATACCGCAACAAGTCTCGAAGCTAACAAATATTCCCAAAACCCGGAATCTCACAAATCACAAGCTAAGGGATACATAAGAGGCTATGACTCAAGAATGTCTATACAAAGGAGAAATACTGAAAGAACTATACTTATTACAAAAAGCTGGAAAGGGACTTCTCGGTCTGCAGACGTAGCAGATATACCTCGAAGTCTCTACCGATATGCCTCCT
>MU697470.1:50751-65161 GCA_026770625.1 Nicotiana glauca | reverse complement strand
TTAAGGAAATGTCAACTAATCATAAGATATCTAACTTCTTTCCAATTAAGACCAATTAATTACATGAGATATAACGTTTATGATTTCCAAATAAAGGCGAGTAGTTAGGACGGATAATATGACTATAGAAGGGTAATTGTCTTCAGTTAAACACGTAAAAGTCAATTAGGCAACAAGAATAATTCAAGAAGAGCAAATAAATTAGAGGTGAAACTAATAACAGGGAACTCAATCGTATCAATAACATCTTCATACTCGGTGATTACAAGGGTCTAAGAGCCTAAAAACAATTTACCACAAATAAATCCGAGCGCGCACTCGTCACCTCGCATGCACAGAATACAATCAACAGAGAAGACTCAAATCCTAAGGGGAAGTCCCCTACACAAGGTTAGGCAAGATACTTACCTCAAACCGGCTAAAATCAACTAGCAACCACGTTCTTGCCACGAGTTCTCGACTCCAAATGGCCCAAATCTATTCAATTAAACCACACATTGTAATTAACATCTCAAGCAACTGATTCTATCATTTAATTCAAAGCTAAAGCGCAAAATTAGGTAAAATGACCAAAATGCCCCTCAGGCCAACATCTCGGAATAGGATAATTTTCACATTCAGAACCCTCGTACTCTCACGAGTCTAACCATATAAAAATCTCCTAAATCAGAGGTCAATGCCCACTCAAAATACAATAATTATGTCTAAGAAGTTTCATCCAAGTTTCCACAATTTTGACCTTGAATTCGAATTCTAATGGTGGATTTAACTAGATATTGATAGAAAAGAACTAAATGAGGTTAAGGAAACATTACCCAGTGATCTTCTCTTCAAATCCTACTAAAAATCGCCTTCTTCCGAGCTAAACTTTGATTTCTCTAAATTTGAAATGAACCCTCGGATTTTACTCTTTTTAGAATAGGTATTTCCGCTTCTGCGGTCCCGCCTATGCGGTCCACGAGCCGCTTCTGCGACTCCTCACTTCAAATTCCAAATTCCGCTTCTGCGGTCTTACACTCGCGGAAGCAATTCCGCTTCAGCGGAATTTCCACCGCTTCTGCGAACCCAGCTGCCTTGCCCTCTTTTCACTCCTGCGGTGACCAAGCCGCTTCTACAGCTCCGCTTCTGCGGTCCCCAAGCCGCAGAAGCGGAAACACCAGAAGGCCTGCTGCAAATTTTCTTTCAAACTCCAAAATTTGCCCGTTGAGCATCCGAAACACACCCGAGGCCCCCGGGACCTCAACCAATCACACACACAAGTCATATAACCTAACACGGACTCGCTCAAAGTTCCAAATCATATAACACAACATCGAAACAACGAATCAAACCAAAAATCAAGTTTATGAACTTTTAAATCTTCAGATATCGAAACCCATGTCGAAACCTATCAATTCAACTCGGAATGACGCCAAATTTTGCAGACAAGCCCCAAATGACATAACGGATCTGTTCTAAATCTTGGAATCGCATTCCGACCCCGATATCTCAAAAGTCAACTGTGGGTCAAACTTCTTCGTTTTCCAACTTCAACTTTCACCGAAATGCCTCAATTTATTCTACGGACCTCCAAATCTGAATCCGGATGCGCGCCTAAGTCCAAAATCACCATACAAAGCTGTTGAGATCATCCACGACCCATTCCGATTCCAATTCCGGTCAACTTTTCACCGTTCTAACTTCCAAAACCAGGTTTTTTTCTCTAAATTTGACTCTAAACCGTCCAAAAACAGAATTCCACCATGAACGCAAGTCGATACTCATATTCCGAAGCTGTTCCAGACCTTATGCCGCTGAATGGAGCTTAATTTATCAAAACGACCAGTCGGGTCATTATAAATGTGTAGGGGGATCAACCAGAATACCAATCCGTAGTTCCAAATGTAAATACCCAGTACTGGGGGAATCTATCGGGTGCAGTCTCGTAGTTCTAATATAAATTTGTAGGGGGATCTACCAGAATACCAATCCATACTCCCAAATAAACAAGCAAGGGGGATCTACCAGGATATTTCTCGTAGTCCCAAAGTAACTAAACAGCAGCAACACGAAGAATGTTCAATTCAATCAAATTTCATGCTAAGGAAAAATAGGTATTTCTAACCTAGCATGCTGCATATGTTTTCAAATAAAGCAGTTTGAGCAAGTAAAGCAATTAAGTCACTTAGATATGCTTACCTAAGTAAACATTAGGCTTAAATTTCAAGTAGTATAAACAGGGAAGAAAACACAATTTTAGTTGCTTAATGAAAACCAGATTTTCAACAGTTAGCACATGTACGCACTCGTCACCTCACATACAAGGCAATTCAGATATCAACAGTACCAAATCCTAAGGGGAGTTCCCCCACACAAGTTTAGGCAATCCACTTACCTCGAACCAGCTCAATCAACTTGATATCACGTTCTTGCCACGAGTACTCAAGGTTAGGCAATCCACTTACCTCGAACCAGCTCAATCAACTCGATATCATGTTCTTGCCATGAGTACTCGACTATAAATGGCCCAAATCTATTCAAAGTAATTGCATAATGTAAATATAACTTCAAGCAACTAATTCAACTAATTAATTTAAAGCTAACACGCGAAATTAAGAAAATTGCCCAAAAAGTCCACCGGGCCCACGTCTCAGAATCGGAAGAAAGTCAAAAAATATGAAAGCTCATCCAACCACGAGTCTAACCATGCCAAAATTACAAAATTCCAATAACATTTAGGCCCTCAAATCCTCAAATCTATCCGAGAGGGTCTTCAAACTCTTCCAACTAAATTCACAGATTTAATGCCAACATGTAAGGCCCCGTGAAATCCCTACTCGAAAACCCCGATCCCGTGGTGCCAAGATAGCGTAACGACTCGGCCGATCATTTTTGGAATTTACACCCCAATCCCCCATTAATTGCTTCCCCTAAGTTCATTTCTGCTATTTTGTTTTGCCGGGACGTTCGGTGTTAGGATTCGGAGTGTTTAAGGACACTTAGTCCCTAAATGAGAGCTTAAGAGTTGAAAAATGGTTTGTATTTGGAACATTGTGAATACGACTTCAAAATGGAAATCCGATGGTTTCGTTAGCTCCGTTAGGTGATTTCGGGGTTGGGAGAGTGTTCGGAATGTATTTTGGAGGTTCGTAGCTCATTTAGGCTTGAAATGCCGAAGTTCGAACTTTTGAAGTTTCCGGTCCGATGGTGAATTTTTGATCCGGGGTCAGATTTGAATTCCGAAAGTTTATGTAGCTCTGTCATGCCATTTGGGACGTGCTGCAAAATTTCAGGTCATTCGGGCGAGGTTCGGTTAGATTTTTGATCGAAAGCGTGTTTTGTTGGAATTTGAAGTTCTTAGGCTTGAATCTTTGATTTAATTGGATTTCCGGTGTTGTTTTAGGTATTTTAAGGATTGGTACAAGTTTGAATGAGGTATTAGTTGGTATTGGTACTTTTGGTTGAGGTCCCGGGGGTCTCGGGATGAATTCGGATGGCTAAACGGAGAATTTTTGGACTTATAAAGATTTTAGGCCCGCTGCTTCTGGTATTTTCGCTTCTGCGGTTTTAGAGCCGCAGAAGCGGAGCCGCTTAAGCGTCCAGGCAGCCGCATAAGCGGAAGTGGGCGTTTGGCCAGGAACCGCAGAAGCGGAGATTGTTCCGCTGAAGCGGACTCGCTTCTGCGATGGGAAGACCGCATAAGCGGTTGGTCGGGCTTTGAAGGAGACCACAGAAGCGGTTAATTTTTCTGCAAAAGCGGAAAATGGTCTGGACAGAATGTTTAAGTTTTGGAAATGGGACTTCGTTCCCATTTCCCACTTTTAACGATTTGGAGCTCTGTTTGGGCGATTTTTGGACAGATTTTCTTGGAAAACAAAGGGGTAAGTGTTCTTAACTCAATTTTGGTTGTATAACTCGAATCTATTACAAGTTTTGGTGTTTAATCTGAGAATTTTGTTAAAAGGTGGTAGAAAACCCTCTTGGATAGAATCACTGATATGAAGGTCGAAATGATATGGGAATTTTGTAATTTCGGTATGGTTAGACTCGTGAGAGTGCAAGGTTTCTGGAAATGTAAATTTTACCCGGTTCCGAGATGTGGGAGCCCGAGGGGTATTTTGGTTATTTTACCTATTTTCGCGCCTTAACTTTAATTTTTATAGTGGAATCGGTTGTTTGCAATATTATTTATGATGTGTAATTTAATTGAATAGATTTGAGCCATTTGGAGTCGAATACTCGTAGCAAGAACGTGGTGTTGGATTGAATTTGAGCCGGTTCAAGGTAAGTGGCTTGTCTAACTTTGTGTGGGGGACCCTTCCCCTTAGGATTTGTTCTTGAGATTTGAGTGCCTTGCACGCGAGGTGACGAGTGCGTACTTGAGCTGATTGATGAAAAATCCAATTTTAGTTAAGTTGTTAATATTTAATTTCCTTTCTTAATTGCCTTATCTTACTTGAAGCTTATTACTTGCGCTAGACTAGGAAAGCATGTCTAACTGACATAATTGCCTAATTTCTTAAGTTGTTCAATTGTACTACGTGAAGCATGCTAGGCTAGTTCTATCTGCTACTCCATTTTTCATACTTATCCCTTGGTGTATTTATGGCTGTGATTGCGCTTTTATTTTAGGACTACGAGACGGTATCCCGGGAGATCCCCCTGCACTTTTATTTTGGGACTACGGGACGGTATCCCGGGATCTCCCCCTGCACTTTTATTTTGGGACTACGGGACGGTATCCCAGGAGATCCCCTGCACATAATGATTGGACTACGGGACGGTATCCCGGGAGATTCTTTGATACTGGTACGAGAGTTAGACTATGGTACGGTATCCCAGGTGATCCATTGGACAGTTGAGGAGAGGGCTACAGGACGGTATCCTGGGAGACCCTCGTTGGTACTTGAGATTGAGTTGTGGTTACCCTGTGTTTCTGCTTTATCCTGGTGGTTATCGTTGTTTCGTTGAATTGCCTTACTACACTGCTGCGTTTATTATTTGGTCAGATTTTCACATTGTTAATTATTGCTACTGTTATATTTTTGCCTCAGTAGGGCCCTGACCTTTCCTCGTCACTACCCAACTGAGGTTAGGCCTGGCACTTACTGAGTACCGTTGTGGTGTACTCATGCCCTTCCTGCGCATGTTTTTTTTCATGTGCAAATCATACAGGTACCTCTACTCAGGCGCACTATCCTTGAGCCGAGGAGACATACAGAGACTTCGAAGTATATCTGCAGCGTCCGCAGACCGAAGAGTCTTCTTCTTATTCTAGTTGTAGAGCTGTTATCCTATCATACTTTTGATGTAGTTATTCTGGAGGTTAGAGTACTTATTGGAATTCTATTAGCCTGTATTTCTCGTGAGTTTCCGGGTTTTGGGATTTGGTTGTAGATTTTCGCATATTCTTAGAGTTGTACAGGCCGGACGGTCTTATACTCAGTTATTATTTTCCATATGTTCAGTTTTAATTGTTTTTTCGCAAATAATTATATCTTTTCTGCAATACTTGGCTTACATGGTCTTGGGGACTAGGTGCCATCACGACATGTTCACGATCGGTGAACTAGGGTTGTGACAAGTTGGTAGCAGAGCTCTAGGTTCATAGGAGTCACGGGACACAGGCCGGTTTATTTGAGTCTCGCTGATCGGTACGAAGACGTCTGTATTTATCTACGAGAGGCTATGTAACTGTTTAGGAAAGATCTGCAGTTCTTTTGAATTCCTTGTTGTGCGATATTTTGACATCAATTCTAAATTTCTGTCTTCTATTCTCTCACAGATGGTGAGGACACGTGCTACACGAGAGGACCAGGCACCCGCACCCCCTACTGCCGTCGTCAGAGGCCGGGGTCGGGGTATAGGTCGAGGACGCGCACGAGGTGCAGCCATAGAACCCGCGCGAGCTGCCGCTGAGGGACCACCAGCAGATCCAGTTGGAGCCCAGGCACCTGGTACACCTACCACAGCTACTACTACTCCAGCACTCCAGGAGACTCTGGCTCAGTTCATGAGCATGTACACTACCTTGGCTCAGGCGGGGTTGCTTCCCCTCACTGCAGCCACATCCCAGGCCAGGGGAGGGGCCCAGACTCCCGTAGCCTGCACTCTTGAGCAGAGAGTGCTATGGAGTAGGTCCCAGAGGTTATTCCTGTACCGCCTGCAGCACCAGCACAGCCCGGGGATGGGTCAGCTGTCTCCGAGGATGAGCAGCGTAGGCTAGAGAGGTTCAAGAAATATGATCCCCCAGTTTTCAGTAGCCTAGCATCAGATGACACCTTGGGATTCTTAGAGGAGTGTCATTGCATTCTTCGCACTATGGGCATAGTGGGGTTTCTTTCACCGCCTTTCAGCTTTGGGGAGCCGCCTATGATTGGTGGTATACTTATGAGTTGGACAGTCCAGTCGAGTCTGCCTCACTGACTTGGACCCAGTTCTCAGACATATTTATGAGGGAGTTTGTTCCCCATAGCCTCAGGGATTCATTGCGCGCGGAGTTTGAGCATTTGCACTAGGGTGCTATGACAGTTTCAGAGTATGCCATCCGTTATACCAGGTTGGCTAGACATGCACCCGCTTTGGTTGCCATAGTTCGGGAGAGAGTTCGGAGGTTTATCGAGGGTCTTATTCCGCCCATCCAGTCCAGCATGGCTCGAGAGTTAGAGATGGATATTCCTTACCAGCAGGTAGTGAGCATTGCTAGGAGGATTGAGGGTATGCTCTCTAGGGAGCGAGGGGAGAGGGAGGCCAAGAGGTCTCGAGAGTCGGGTCACTACTCTTGTGCCCGTACCCCATCATCAGGTCGTTATAGTAGGGGTTATTCTGGTCGCCCTGTACATTCATCTTTGCCAGCAGCCGGCAGTACTCCAGCTCCACCTGCACCTCAGGAGCCTTATTATGCACCTCCAGTTTCTAGCGCACTCCTGCGCGGGGTGCTTCCAGAGGTCAGTCCAGCAGACCTAGCCCCAGTCAGTCACAGCCACCACGTCCTCCCAGAGCTTGTTTCGAGTGTGGAAATACACGTCACGTGGTTAGGGACTACCCCAGACTTAGTAGGGGTGCATCTTCATAGACTGCTCAGCCACAGCATGTTTCTCAGAGTTCTCAGGCTATGGTTCCAGCTCCCACTGCTGCTCCACCTGCCTAGCCAGCCAGGGGCGGAGGTCGGGGAGATAAGGGTCACCCTCGTGAGAGGGGTCGGGCCAGATATTATTGCATTCCTGCTCAAACTAAGGCGGTTGCCTCCGATTCTGTCATCACAGGTATTATTCTGGTTTGTCACAGAGAGGCATCGGTCTATTCGATCCAGGCTCTACTTATTCATATGTGTCCTCTTATTTTGCTTCGCATTTGGGTATGCCTCAGGATTTTTTGAGTGCCCCCATTTATTTTTCTACTCCTGTGGGAGATTCTCTTGTTGTGGACCGCATTTATCGGTCATGTCTGGTTACTATTCGTGGTTTTGAGACCAGGGCAGATCTACTATCACTCGGTATGGTTGACTTTGATATTATTTTGGGCATGGACTGGTTGTCGCCCCATCATGCTATTCTTGATTGTCACGCTAAGACCGTGACACTGGTTATGCTAGGTGTTCCACGTATTGAGTGGAGTGGTACTTTAGATCATACTCCCAGCAGAGTTATCTCTTTCCTTAAATCTCAACGTCTGGTTGAGAAGGGGTGTGCCGCATATTTAGCTTATGTGAGAGATGTCAGTGTTGACACCCCTTCTGTTGATTCAGTCCCAGTGGTACGGGATTTCCCCGATGTGTTTCCAGCTGATTTTTCCGGCATGCTGCCCGATAGAGATATCGATTTTGGCATTGATCTGTTGCCGGGCACTCAGCCCATTTCTATTCCTCCGTATCGCATGGCTCCTCCTAAGTTGAAGGAGTTGAAGGATCAATTGTAGCAATTACTAGGTAAGGGTTTTATTCGGCCCAGTGTTTCTCCATGGGGTGCTCCTGTCTTGTTTATGAAGAAAGAGGATGGTTCTATGCGTATGTGCATTTATTATCGCCAGTTGAACAAAGTTACAGTGAAGAACTAATATCCTTTACCTCGTATCGATGATCTGTTTGACTAGTTTCAGGGCGCACAGGTATTTTCCAAGATTGATTTGCGCTCAGGTTATCATCAGTTGAATATTCGGAAGCCAGATATCTCGAAGACTACCTTCAAGACTCGGTATGGTCATTACGAGTTCCTTGTTATGTCATTTGGGCTGACTAATGCCCTGGCAACTTTTATGCATTTGATGCACAGTGTATTCAGGCCATATCTTGACTCATTCATGATTGTTTTTATTGATGATATTCTGGCATATTCCCGGAGCTGGGAAGATCATGAGCAGCACCTGAGGATAGTGCTTCAGACCCTGAGAGAGAAGAAATTATATGCAAAGTTCTCAAAATGTGAGTTCTGTGGCATTCCTAGGCCACGTGATATCGAGTGAGGGCATTTGAGTGGATCCGAGGAAGGTAGAGGCCGTACAGAGTTGGCCCAGGCCCTCCTCAGCTACAGAGATTCACAGTTTCCTCGGCTTGGCGGGTTATTACTGTCGCTTTGTGGAGGGGTTTTCGTCGATTGCGGCCCCTATGACTAGATTGACCCAAAAAGGTACCCCATTTCAGTAGACAGAGGAGTGTGAGGCGAGCTTCCAAAAGTTCAAGACAGCTTTGACTTCGGCCCCAATCTTGATGCTGCCTACCGGTTCGGGGTCCTATACAGTTTATTATGATACCTCACGGGTTGGACTTGGAGCGGTGTTGATGCAAGAGGGTAGGGTGATTGCCTACGCGTCAAGACAGTTGAAGGTACATGAAAAGAACTACCCTGTCCACGACCTTGAGTTAGATGCTATTGTTCATGCCTTGAAGATTTGGCATCATTATTTGTACGGGGTGCCTTGTGAGATCTATACTGACCATCGGAATTTTCAGCACTTGCTTAAGCAGAAGGACCTGAATATGCATCAGAGGAGATGGTTAGAGTTGTTAAAGGATTATGATATTACTATTCTTTATCACCCGGGCAAGGCCAATGTGGTTGCCGATGCCTTGAGTCACCGGGCAGAGAGTTTGGGTAGTTTGGCATATCTACCAGCCTCAGAGAGACCTATGGCAATGGATGTTCAAGCTTTAGCTAGACAGTTCGTGAGATTGGACCTTTCGGAGCCTAGTCGGGTTCTAGCCTGCGTGGTTTCTCGGTCTTCCCTATTTGATCGCATCAGGGAGCGGCAGTATGATGACCTTCATTTTCTTGTCCTTCAGGATAGAGTTCGGCGTGGTGATGCCAGAGATGTTACCATCGGGGATGATGGGGTATTGATGATGCAGGGCCGGATTTGTGTGCCCAATGTCGATGATCTTCGAGAGTTGATTCTATCAGAGGCCCATAGCTCGCGGTATTCCATCCATCCGGGTGCCGCGAAGATGTGTCAGGACTTGAGGCAGCACTACTGGTGGAGGCAGATGAAGAAAGATATAATTGACTATGTGTCTAGATGCCTCAACTGCCAGCAGGTGAAGTATGAGCACCAGTGTCCGGGTGGGTTGCTTCAGCAGATTGAGATCCCAGAGTGGAAGTGGGAGCGTATCACCATGGACTTCATATCTGGACTCCCACGGACCGTGAAGAAGTTTGATTCTATTTGGGTGATTGTGGACCGGCTGACCAAGTCCGCTCATTTCATACCTGTGTGTACCACTTATTCGTCGGAGCGGTTGGTGGAGATTTATATCAGGGAGAGCGTCTGTTTGCATGGTATTCCAATTTCTATCATCTCAGACAGAGGTACTCAATTTACATCGCTGTTCTGGAGAGCCGTGCAGTAGGAGTTAGGCACTCGGGTGGAGTTGAGCACGGCATTTCACCCCCAGACGGACGGACAGTCCGAGCGCACTATTTAGATTCTGGAGGATATGCTCCATGCGTGCATGATTGAGTTTGGAGGGTCATGCGATCATTTCCTGCCACTGGCGGAGTGTGCTTATAACAACAGTTATCAGTCCAGCATTTAGATGGCGCCATATGAGGCCTTATTTGGTATGAGGTGTAGATCTCCGGTGGGTTGGTTTGAGCCGGGTGAGGCCAGGCTACTGGGCACAGAAATGGTTCAGGATGCAATGGAGAAGGTTAAGGTGATTCAGGATAGACTCCGCGCAGCCCAGTCCAGATAGAAGAGTTACGCAGACAAGAAGGTCAGTGATGTTGCATATATGGTTGGTGAGCGGGTTCTGCTTCGGGTCTCACCTATGAAGGGCGTCATGAGGTTTGGGAAGAAAGGGAAGCTGAGTCTGAGGTTTATTGGCCCTTTTGAGATCTTGAGGCGAGTTGGGGAGGTTTCTTATGAGCTTGCCTTACCTCCCAGCCTAGCCGGAGTTCATCCGGTATTTCATGTTTCGATGCTCCGGAGATATCACGGTGATTCGTCGCACGTGTTGGATTTCAGTTCAGTCCAGTTGGACAAAGATCTATCCTATGTTGAGGAGCCAGTGGCCATTTAGGACAGGCAGATCAGGAAGTTGAGGTCAAAGAACATTGCTTCATTAAAGGTCCAGTGGCGGGGTCAGCCGGCAGAGGAGGAGACTTGGGAGACCGAGCAGGATATGCGCAGCCAGTACCCTCATCTTTTTGCTACTTCGGGTATGTTCTCTATGCTCATTCGAGGACGAAGGAATGTTTAAGTGTAGGAGGATGTAACGACCCGGCCGGTCATTTTTGGAATTTACGCCCCGATCCCCCATTAATTGCTTTCCCTAATTTCATTTCTGCTATTTTGTTTTGACGGGACGTTCGATGTTAGGATTCGGAGTGTTTTGGGACACTTAATCCCTAAATGAGAGCTTAAGAGTTGAAAAATGGTCTGTATTCGGAACAGTGTGAAGATGACCTCGGAATGGAAATTCGATGGTTCTGTTAGCTCCGTTCGGTGATTTCGGGGTTGGGAGCATGTTCGGAATGTATTTTGGAGGTTTGTAGCTCATTTAGGCTTGAAATGCCGAAGTTCAAACTTTTGAAGTTTCCGGTTCGATGGTGAATTTTTTATCCGGGGGTCGGATTTGAATTCCGAAAGTTGCTGTAGCTCCGTCATGTCATTTGGGACGTGCGTGCAAAATTTTAGGTCATTCGGGCGAGGTTCGGTAAGATTTTTGATCGAAAGCGTGTTTTGTTAGAATTTGAAGTTCTTAGACTTGAATCTTTGATTTAATTGGATTTTCGGTGTTGTTTTAGGTGTTTTAAGGATTGGTACAAGTTTGAATGAGGTATTAGGTGGTATTGGTACTTTAGGTTGAGGTCCCGGGGGACTCGGGATGAATTCGGATGGCTAAACGGAGAATTTTTGGACTTATGAAGATTTTAGGCCTGCTGCTTTTGGTATTTTCGCTTCTGCGGTTTTGGAGCCGCAGAAGCGGAGCCGCTTAAGCGTCCAGGCAGCCGCATAAGCGAAAGTGGGCATTTGGCCAGGAACCGCAGAAGCGGAGATTGTTCCGCTGAAGCGGACTCGCTTCTGCGATGGGAAGACCACATAAGCGGTTGGTCGGGCTTTGAAGGAGACCACAAAAGCGGTTAATTTTTACGCAAAAGCGGGACCGCAGAAGCGGTCCCTGGATCGCAGAAGCGGAAAATGGTCTGGACAAAATGTTTAAGTTTTGGAAATGGGACTTCGTTCCCATTTCTCATTTTTAACGATTTGCAGCTCGGCTTGGGCGATTTTTGGACAGATTTTCTTGGAGAACAAAGGGGTAAGTGTTCTTAACTCAATTTTGGTTGTATAACTCGAATCTATTACAAGTTTTGTTGTTTAATCTGAGAATTTTGTTGAAAGGTGGTAGAAAACCCTCTTGGATAGAATCACTGATATGAAGGTCGAAATGATATGGGAATTTTGTAATTTCGGTATGGTTAGAATCGTGAGAGTGCGAGGTTTCTGGAAATGTAAATTTTACCCGGTTCTGAAACGTGGGGGCCTGAGGGGTATTTTGGTCATTTTACCTATTTTTGCGCCTTAGCTTTAATTTTTATAGTGGAATCGGTTGTTTGCAATATTATTTATGATGTGTAATTTAATTGAATAGATTTGAGCCATTTGGAGTCGGATACTCGTGGCAAGAATGTGGTGTTGGATTGAATTTGAGCCAGTTCAAGGTAAGTGGCTTGTCTAACTTTGTGTGGGGGACCCTTCCCCTTAGGATTTGTTCTTGAGATTTGAGTGCCTTGCACGCGAGGTGACGAGCGCGTACTTGAGCCGATTGATGAAAATTCCGGTTTTACTTAAGTTGTTAATATTTAATTTCCTTTCTTAATTGCCTTATCTTACTTGAAGCTTATTACTTGCGCTAGACTAGGAAAGCATGTCTAACTGACATAATTGCCTAATTGCTTAAGTTGTTCAATTGTACTACGTGAAGCATGCTAGGCTAGTTCTATCTGCTACTCCATTTTTCATACTTATCCATTGGTGTGTTTCTGGCTGTGATTGCGCTTTTATTTTGGGACTACGGGACGGTATCCCGGGAGATCCCCCTGCACCTTTATTTTGGGACTACGGTACGGTATCCCGGGAGATTCCCCCTGCACTTTTATTTTGGGACTACGGGACGGTATCCCGGGAGATCTCCCTGCACTTTTATTTTGGGACTACGGGACGGTATCCCGGGAGATCTCCCTGCACTTTTATTTTGGGACTACGGGACGGTATCCCCGGAGATCCCCTGCTCATAATGATTGGACTACGGGACGGTATCCCGGGAGATTCTTTGATACTGGTACGAGAGTTAGACTATGGGACGGTATCCCAGGTGATCCATTGGACAGTTGAGGAGAGGGCTACAGGACAGTATCCTGGGAGACCCTCGTTGGTACTTGAGATTGAGTTGTGGTTACCCTGTGTTTCTGCTTTATCCTGGTAGTTATCATTGTTTCTTTGAATTGCCTTACTACACTATTGCGTTTATTATTTGGTTAGATTTCCACATTGTTAATTATTGCTACTGTTATATTTTTGCCTCAGTAGGGCCCTGACCTTTTATCGTCACTACCCAACCGAGGTTAGGCTTGGCACTTACTGAGTACCGCTGTGGTGTACTCATGCCCTTCCTGCGCATATTTTTTTTTCATGGGCAGATCATACAGGTACCTCTACTCAGGCGCACTATCCTTGAGCCGAGGAGACATACGGAGACTTCGAGGTATATCTGCAGCGTCCGCAGACCGAAGAGTCTTCTTCTTATTCTAGTTGTAGAGTAGTTATCCTATCATACTTTTGATGTAGTTATTCTAGAGGTTAGAGTACTTATTGGAATTCTATTAGCCTGTGTTTTCCGTGAGTTTTAGGGTTTTGGGATTTGGTTGTAGATTTCCGCATATTCTTAGAGTTGTACAGGCCGGACGGTCTTATACTCAGTTGTTATTTTCCATATGTTCAGTTTTAATTGGTTTTTCGCAAATAATTATATTTTTCTGCAATACTTGGCTTACCTAGTCGTGGGGACTAGGTTCCATCACGATATGTTCACGATCGATAAACTAGGGTCGTGAAGAGTTGGTAGCAGAGCTTTAGGTTCATAGGAGTCACGGGACACAGGCCAGTTTATTAGAGTCTCGCTGATTGGTACGGAGATGTCTTTATTTATCTACGAGAGGCTATGTAACTGTTTAGGAAAGATCTTCAGTTCTTTTGAATTCCTTGTCGTGCGATATTTTGACATCAATTCTAAACTTATGTCTTCTATTCTCTCCTAGATGGTGAGGACACGTGCTACACGAGAGGACCCGGCACCCGCGCCCCCTGCTGCCGCCGTCAGAAGCCGGGGCTGGGGTATAGGTCGAGGACGTGCACGAGGTGCAGTCACAGCACTCGCGCGAGCTGCCGCTGAGGTACCACTAGCTTATCTAGTTGGAGCCCAAGCACCTGGTACACCTACCACAGCTACTACTACTCCAGCGCTCCAGGAGACTCTGGCTCAGTTCATGAGCATGTACACTACCTTGGCTCAGGTGGGGTTGCTTCCCCTCGCTGCAGCCACATCCCAGGCTGGGGGAGGGGCCCATACTCCCGCAGCCCTCGATGATGTGCATATATCTATACATATTCGTGAAGGATGTGCCTCAATGTGAATAATGTACCAATCTTGATAATTAGATAATGATGAAAAAAACAGTTATGTGTTGAAATACTTGGGCTATAAGCCAACATTGAAACAAATAATTATTCATGCTAGCTATGTGCTCACTACCTGTGATTGCAACTTGAATTATCTTTGATATATGTGTCTATGATCTTAACTTGTAAAACGAATATTGGAAAGGGAAAACGATGTGATGATGGTGGCCATGAGTGCCCAGGAATTGTTATGATATGTGTGGAATAAAGATTTGAAGGTGTTGACTAATGAGAATGGAGTAATGCCTCCAATGAGGTG
>MU697470.1:5973-44629 GCA_026770625.1 Nicotiana glauca | reverse complement strand
TTCTTCCTGGAGCATCATGTTAACCATTAGAACGCCTCTAACCAGTACATGATTTCTTCCTAACATCTAGATGTCCGAGCTATGTGGTTTTACTTGAGAAAAGGATGAGATTAGATGCCCTCAGATTTTTGCACATATCATGAGCATATCAATTTGAAAGACAAGTTTGGTCGTATCCTTAGTTCCCTCGTATATGATCAATTCTCAAGAAGGGGTTAAGCTGTCTGAAATATGATAATCTCGTAGGCGTTCAACTTCTTTTCATCCCCACGGGCTTATGGCATAGATTTCGTGTGTCAAGTAATGTTAAGAGTGTAATTCAACTGCATGCATTTTGAAACCTGTATCTCGTTCAAGGTGACAGAGTATTTTTCTTCTTGATAAACGGATTCTCCCTACACTCTAGAAAACGAGTGGTTCACGTACTCGAGTATTCCTCCTTAGTGGTTCCTATTGCTAATGTACGAGTTACCCCTATGACTTATTTGTCTAGTAATTGATGTCCTCATAATAATTAACCACGTTAGTATTGTTAGAAGTAACCTTTTGTGTCTCTTAGCATATAACCTCATGAAATGCTCTGCTCAGCACATTAATGGATTCCTGAATAACTCCAGCCTAATCTTGAACTCTGTTGTTCCTCATTGTATTAGATACATTGGGTATTATAGGTTCAGACGAGTCAAAGATGGAGCTTCACAGTGCGATCATACATATATGTTGGATAGGTAATTTTATGGTCAATTTATGATAACACATCTTAGGGTAATCGTTGAAGGTCATCAAGGGTTTAGTGTGAGTGTTCGCCTAGAGCCTTAGAGTTTCAAGGGTGAGCAGACTATTCCCAATGTTTTTCGCTGAATATGTATGTGAGTTGATAATAAAGGTAGCATAAGTTTATTCCAAAGTAGGCCGCACTAGGAGTATGAAGTGTCCCCATGGTTGTTCGCGATATATTTTATGGATCCACATGTTCATGTCCAAGAAAGTAGGTGGAGATCAATTGTGTATCATTCCGGTAGAAATTAATGAAGGTGAAGTAAGTGGACAGTTAGCTTATGCAAAATATCTACTTATTAACCTTGTTAAGCAAGTTTAGGGGTCAAAATTGCTACCGTGAATGTGTTCTGGGAAGTCTGTAGATATAAGAGGCCATTGAAGGCTGGGAGTGTTGTGGAAATAAAATATCTTCTCTTGATTGCTTAGCAGTTGGTTTTTATGTGTGCAGTCCATGCTCAGGTATCATCATGATAAAGTAGTGTTTCTAATGTTAAGGTTCTTGTCATCGATATATTAATATTGTGGTGCTTTATCAAGTTGAGAAAGCCACATGGGAAGCGGAAGATGAAATGAAAGAAAAAAAAAGAAGAAAAATATCCCCATCTGTTCGAAAAAGTCTAGTAGTGATCGTGCGAACTCTTATCTCTAAGTAAACTAGTGTTGTGTTCCATTTGGTGCAAATACATCCCATGTCTTCCCTAAATGCGTTACTATTGCAATCCCTCTAGTGGTGTAAGAATGTTATGTGTTGTGGTTGTCTAAGTCATGCAAAACTCTTTTTAGTAAATGAAAGTTTATAGGGACTTATGTGATAAGTTAACAACTAATACTAGCGTAGATTGGTAATGATTAATTGAAATGAATGTAGTATGATGAAACGGTTAACTTATACGGGACTCATTGAAGTGACTAATTTATATGGAGAATGTAGCAATGTGATTGAATACGTGCAATTGTTGGGGTTAATGAATTGTATAGCATTTGTAGACATGATAGGAATTGTGTAATGGTGCTTGGAAATATGTTTAGGGGGCTCTCTGACAGGTGGAAATGTCCAAATTACAAAGGAAACTCTGGCAAAATTTTCGGAAATCTAGGGAGTTAGCTAAATTTGGGGACTGTCAACCTGTTTCGGGTTGTGAGGAGGGGAAGATTGCACTAAGACTGTTAATAAGTGAACCTTGATCCTCATTCGAGGACAAATTATCTTAAGTGGGGGAGGATGTAAGCCCCGTGAAATCCCTACTCGAAAACCCGAATCCCGTGGTGCTAAGATAGGAGCATGTGTTAGCAATTAATAAATAATCTTGCCGCGGCGCGGACCTTTTTGGATTGAATAATGCATTAAAAAGTCAAGAATAAGTTTCCAAAAAAATGCAAGAAATGCGGTTCAGAATGCGGCCGCAAATCAGGAATGCAGACCGCATATCTGCCGCAGAGTGAGTCAGAATGTTGGTTAAAAATTGAAGTCAGTTATGCGGTCGAAATGCGGTCGCATAATCGAAATGCGGACCGCATAGTTGTCGCATATTTTCCTTTGAATTTTGCGAGGGTCAGTTCTGCGGTGTACTTTGCGACCGCAGACTGAGTCAGAATGTTTACTTTTTGGGGAGCAATTTGCGGTCCATTATGTGAACTGCATGTTTACTCAAGGCTCTAATTTTCTAATTCTTAACCCGACCTCCCTATCGATATACTCGATATCATAGCTCATTTTAAGCATATCTTCTGAGACTTTTAGAGAGAGAGAGGGGGTCTTAGAGGTGGAAAGTGTCTCCCATCAAATTCTCCTTGAGCCTTGCTAAAACATTGAAGAAAATCAAGTGAAGACACCTAAAGGTTCATTCCCTAGAGGTATGATTCATAACCTCGGCTCTTATTTCTATACTTAGATACATGGGGACAGTAGAGAAGTAATTAAAGAGTATAAGAATGATATTCTCTACATGAATGTCAAAACATAGGGTATTGGAAGGTAGAAAACTTAAAAGAAGGCAATTGGGGGTATAAAATAATAGAAATTCCTCACAAAAAGGGGCTAAGATCACAATGCACCTTTAGTGTTTGATGATATGCTCGAACCAAGCTAGAACATCTGTTTCGCGTCTAATTCTTGGTTCAATTTGTAATTCTTACAAAATAGATCAAAGTGCTAAATAGTTTCGGAATTTTGTAAAGATTAAGGAAAGCAATATTGAGGTATGTATGGCTAAAACTCCTTTTTTATTATAAATTGAGCTCCATTGTGATTTACAAAAGTATGGTAAGAGTTGAATTGGCTAGTGTATTGATTTTTACTATGCATTGATTGATTTGCATATATCTATACATATTCGTGGAGGATGTGCCTCAATGTGAATAATGTACCGATCTTAATAATTATATAATGATGAAAAGAACAGTTATGTGTTGAAATACTTGGGCTATAAGCCAACATTGAAACAAAGAATTATTCATGCTAGCTATGTGCTCACTATCTCAGATTGCAACTTGAATTATCTTTGATATATGTGTCTATGATCACAACTTGTAAAACGAATATTGGAAAAGGAAAACGATGTGATGATGGTGGCCATGAGTGCCCAGGAATTGTTATGATATGTGTGGAATAAAGATTTGAAGGTGTTGACTAATGAGAATGGAGTAATGCCTCCAATGAGGTGACCTAGCCGATCGGGTCGTGATCGGACACCATGCCGCACACATGGTGGTAATGTGCTGATATTGAATTCCGGATAAGGGAAATGAAATATTGATTGAAAGTAATGCCTCCAATGAGGTGACCTAGCCGGTCGGGTCGTGACCGGACTCCGCTCGAGATGACGGTGGTAATGAGAACAGCGGTGAACATGTGAAAAAAATGCCCTAATCTATGTCGTGGAAATTGTATGAAAGATTATATGAATTGCTTCTTTGATTTGTCCATATTATTTGCCTGTATCTGTTTGATAGTTCTTTCTAGTAAAATGGTGTTTAGTTATACATACCAGTACAATTCAAATATATTGACGTCCCTTTTGCCGGAGGCGCTACAATCGTGTTATGATTGTAGGTGGATCTATAACAGGCACTCCAGTCCACCGGCAGTAGCACCTCCTCTACTTTCCGTCAGCTGTATGGGTGAGCCCCTTCCCCTCGGGGCCCTGCGTGGCCGCTATTCTTCCCGGAGTCTTATTTTTGTATTTGTGTAAGGTATACCCGGAGCCTTATTGCCGACATTTCTTTATTATTCTTCAGTTAAATTTAGAGGCCCCGTAGACAGGTTGTGGGTAGTGTCGGGTATTGGAAATTAAAATAGAAATATTGATGTTTGGCAATGATGTATATAACTTGTAATACCCTTAAAGTGGTGAAATGATGTTGCTAATGAAACTGAAATGGAAATCGTTAATTATATGTTGATAGAATTCGATTAATGGAGTCTATCCCTTATTTAATTATGAGTTGGGTTGGGTAGTGTGTATGAAACCTGCCAGGCTTGCTTAGTCGGTTTTACTCGGTTGAGCGCCAGTCGCGCTCCTCGAATTTTGGGGCATGACACAACACTAGTAATAGATTCCGGTAATCTAACCAAAATTAAGTTAAGAACACTTACCCCATAGTTCTATTTAAAAATCTCCCAAAAATCGCCTCTCCCCGAGCTCCAATTTGGTAAAAATGGAAATCAGAAATAAAACATTCTGTCCAGGGATTTTCGCACCATCGACCAGCATAACCACACCTGTGGTCTTGCAGGTGCGAGATTCCTTCTCGCTTCTACAGTTGTTACCGCATCTGCAGACAATGAGTCCGCTTCTGCGATGAAGCGTCCGCTTCTATGGTACCTGCTGGTCCTCCCCTTTTCTACTTCTATGATGCAAAACTCGCTTCTGCGATGCCGCACCAGCGATTCCTCACCGCAGGTGCGAAAATACCTGAAGCAGCAACTTCAGATTTTTGCCTTAGTGCAAATTCACTTTCGTTAAGCATCCGAAATTCACCCGAGACCCCTGGGACCTCAACCAAACATACCAACCAATCCTAAAACATCATACGGACTTAATCCAACTCTCGAATCATATCAAACAATGCTAAAACCATGAATCACCCTCAAATCCAAACATAAAGAATTTGAAATTTCAGGAATCCTACAACCGATACTGAAACTAACCAAACCAAGTCTGATTGATCCCAAATTTAGCACACAAGCCACATTCAACACTACGGAGCTATTCTAACTTTCGGAATCAGATTCCGACCCCGATATCAAAATTTCACTATCGATTCGGAAACTTCAAAAATTCAACTTTCGGGATTTCAAGCCTAAATAAGCTACGGACCTCCTAAGCCCGAAATCACCCAATGGAGTTAACGGAACCGACAGAAATCCATTCTAAGGCAGTCTTCACACTGCTCCGACTAAGATCCAAATCCTAAAGCTTAAGATCTCATTTAGGGACTCTTAGTCCCAAAACACTCCGAAACTTCAAACGAATCCTCCCGACAACTCACAATAGCAAATATAAACATGGGAAAAGCAGTAAATAGGGGATCAGGGCATTAATTATTAAAATGACCGGCCTGGTCGTTACATCCTCCCCATCTTAAAACATCCGTTCGACCTCGAACGAGCATATAGATACCTGAAGTAGTGAAAAGATGAGGGTAACAGATGTGCATATCCTGCTCAGTCTCCCAAGTCACCTCCTCGTCCGGCTAACCACGCCACTAAACCTTCACTGACGCAATGTTCTTTGACCTCAGCTTCCGAGCCTGCTTGTCCAATATCGCCACTGGTTCCTCAACATAAGATAAATCCTTTTCCAACTGGACTAAACTGAAATCCAACACGTGCGGCGGATCACCATAATACCTCCAGAGCATCGAAATATAAAATACCGGATGGACTCCTGCCAAGCTGGGAGGTAAGTCGAGCTCATTAGCAACCTCCCCAACATGCCACAATATCTCAAAAGTACCAATAAACCTCGGAATCAATTTCTCCTTCTTCCCAAATCTCATAACGCCCTTCATAGGCGAAACTCGAAGCAAGACCCGCTCTCTAACCATATAGGAAACATCACGAACCTTCCGGTACGCATAACTCTTCTATCTGGACTAGGCTATGCGAAGTCTATCCTGAATCACCTTAATCTTCTCCAAAGCATCCGGTACCAAGTCTGTGCCCAATAATCTAGCCTCGCCCGGCTCAAACCAACCCACCGGGGACTTATACCGCCTACCATACAAGGCCTCATACGGTGCCATCTGAATGTTGGACTAGTAGCTGTTGTTGTAGGAAAACTCATCCAGTGGCAAGAACTGATCTCAAAAACCTCCAAACTCCATCACACACGCACGGAGCATATCTTCAAGAATCTGAATAGTGCGCTCAGACTGACCGTCCATCTGGGGGTGAAATGTTGTGCTCAACTCTGCTTGAGTGCCCAACTCATGTTGTACGGCCCTCCAGAACCATGATGTGAACTGAGTACCCCTATCTGAAATGATGGAAACATAAATACCACGCAGACGGACAATCTCCCGGATATAAATCTCCGTCAATCGCTCCGAAGAGTAAGTAGTACACACAGGAATGAAGTGCGCGGACTTGGTCAGCCGATCCACAATCACCCAAATGTCATCGAACTTCCTCAAAGTCTGTGGGAGCCCAACTACAAAGTCCATGGTGATCCTCTCCCACTTCCACTCTGGAATCTCTATCTGCTGAAGAAACTCTCTGGTGCTCATACTTTACCTGCTGACAATTGAGGTATCGAGCTACAAACCCAACTATATCTTTCTTCATCCGCCTCCACTAATAGTGTTGCCTCAAATCCTGGTACATCTTCGCGATACCCGGATGGATGGAATACCGCAAACTATGGGCCTCCTCTAGAATCAACTCTCGAATCCCATTAACATTTGGTACACAAACTCGACCCTGCATCCTCAATACCCCGTCATCACCAATGGTCACATATCTGGCATCACCATGCAGAACCTTATCCTTGAGGACATGCAAATGAGGGTTATCAAACTGACAACCCCTGATACGATCAAACACGAAAGACCGAGAAACCATACGATCAAGGACCCGACTAGGCTCCGAAAGATCCAATCTCACAAACTTGCTGGATAAGGCCTGAACATTCATTTCCATGGGCCTCTCCACTACTGGTAGATAAGCCAAACTCCCCAAACTCTCTGCTCGGCGACTCAAAGCATCGGCCACCACATTGGCCTTGCCGGGGTGATACAAGATAGTGATATCATAGTCCTTCAGTAGCTCTAACAACCTCCTCTGGTGCAAATTAAGGTCCTTCTATTTGAACAGATGCTGCAAACTCCGGTGATCAGTATAAATCTCACAAACACACCGTACAAATAATGATGCCAGATCTTGAAGGCGTGAACAATAGCAGCTAACTCGAGATCCTGGACAGGATAATTCTTCTCATGTACCTTCAACTATCTAGATGCATAGGCAATCATCCTGCCGTCCTGCATCAATACAGCTCCAAGGTCAATCATCGAGGCATCACAATAGACAGTATAAAACCCCGAACCTATAGGCAATATCAAAACTGGGGTTGTAGTCAAAGCTTTCTTGAGCTTCTGGAAGCTCGCTTTACACTCTTCCGTTCACTAGAACGTAGCACTCTTCTAGGTTAGCCTGATCATAGGTGCTGCAATAGATGAAAACCCCTCAACAAATCGACGGTAATAACCCATCAAGCCAAGAAAACTATGGATCTCTATAGCTGAGGATGTCTGGGCCAACTCTGCACTACCTCTACTTTCCTTGGATCTACCTTTATCCCCTTACTCGATACCACGTGACCCAAGAATGCCACGGAATCCAACCAAAACTCACATTTCAACAACTTTGCATATAACTTCTTTTCTCTCAAAGTCTGAAGCACTGTCCTCAGGTATTGCTCATGATCTTCCTGACTCCAGGAGTATACCAGAATGTCATCAATAAAGACAATGATGAATGAGTCAAGATATGACCGGAATACACTGTGCATCAAATGTACGAAGGCTGCTGGGGCATTGGTCAGCCTAGATAACATAACAAGGAACTCGTAATGAACATATCGAGTCCTGAAAAGAGTGTTCGGGATATCTGGATCCCGAATCTTCAATTGATGGTAACCTGAACACAAATCAATAACCTGAACACAAATCAATCTTAGAAAACACTCGTGCACCCAGTAACTGGTTAAAGCTATCATCAATACGTGGCAAAGGATACCGGTTCTTCACTGTAACTTTGTTCAACTAGTGATAATCAATGCACATACGCATAGAACCATCTTTTTTCTTCACAAACAAGATTGGAGCACCCCTAGGTGATACATTGGGACAAATAAAACCCTTATCAAGCAATTACTTTAATTGATCCTTCAACTCCTTCAATTTAGGAGGATCCATACGATACAGAGGAATAGAAATGGGTTGAGTGCCCGGCAATAGATCAATTTCAAAATCAATATCTCTATCGAGCGACACGCCCGGAAGGTTAGTTGGAAACACATCAGAGAAATCTCGTACTACTGGACCGAATCAACTGTAGGGGTATCAATACTGACATCTCTCACATAAGCTAGATATGTGTCACACCCCTTCTCAACCATTCGTTGAGCCTTAAGAAAAGAAATAACTTTACTGGGAATGTGATCTAAAGTACCCCTCTACTATACTAGCGGAATACTTGGCATAGCCAGCATCACGGTTTTGGCGAGACAATCAAGAATAGCATAATGGGGCGATAACTAGTCCATGTCCAAGATAACATCAAAGTCTACCATGCTGAGCAATAATAAATTGGCTCTGGTCTTAAAACCACTAAGAGCAATCAAACACGACCGATAAACACGGTCCACGCCAAGAAAATCTCCAATAGAAGTAGAAACATAAATAGGGGAACTCAAAGAATCCCGAGATACACCCAAATGTAGAGAAAAATAAGAGGACACATAAGAATAGGTGGAGCCTAGATTGAATAAAATCGATGCATCTCTATGACAAACTAGGACAATACTTATGATGAAAGAATCGGGGGTAATTGCCTCAGTACGGGCAGGAAGCGCATAATATCTGGCCTGGCCTCCCCCTCTAGGGCAACCTCTACCTCCCCGACCTCCACCTCTAGCTGGATGAGCAGGTGGGGTAGCAACTGGTGCTGTAATTATAGCCTAGGAACTCTACGGGGCACGGTGTGGCTGAAAAGTCTGTGGAGGTGCACCCCTCCTAAGTCGGGGCCAATCCCTCACCATATGGCGTGTGTCGCCACACTCAAAATAAGCTCTAGGAGGATGTGGCAGCTGTGACTAACCCTGAAAGCACCTCGTGTAGGAGGCGCAGTGGATACTGGAGGTGTATAATAGGGTTCCTAAGGTCTAGGAGGAGCTGGAATACCACTGGCTTCCGGAAGAGCTGAATGTATAGGGCGACTCATATAACCCCTACCATAACAAACTGCAGCTGGAACACGGGCACCAAAATAATAGCCCGACTCTCGAGACATCTTAGCCTCCCTATCCCGAGCATGCATACCCTCTGCTCTCTTAGCAATGCTCACCACCTGCTGATATGAAATATCCATCTCCAACTCCCGAGCCATGTTAGACCTGATGCTAGGAATGAGCCCCTCAATAAACTAGTGAACTGTCTCATGAACTGTAGAAACTAAGGCCGGTGCATGCCTAGCCAAGTCAGTGTAACGGACATCATACTCTAAAACAGTCATAGTGCCCTGGCACAAATGCTCAAACTCTGTGTGCCATGCATCCCTAAGTCTCTAAGGGACAAAATATCTCAAGAACATATCTGAAAATTGATTCCAAATCAGCGAAGCCGCCTCATCTGGACTATCTAACTCATAAGTATGCCACCACTGATAGGCAGCTCCTCGAAGCTGGAAGGTAGTGAAAGAAACCCCGCTCGATCCTGATATACCAATGGTACATAGGATACAGTAGCACTCATCTAGAAATCCCAGAGCATCATCTGATTCCAGACCACTAAATACAGGAGGCTTATACTTCTTGAACCTCTCAAGCCTCCGATGCTCATCCTCGAAAGCCACTACCCTCTCATCGGGCTGAACTAGGGCTACAAGCAGTACCTGTATAACCTTTAGAATCTGATCAACCTGGACCCGCTGCTCAGGAGTGCGGGCAGCGGGAGTCTGTGCTCCTTCCCCGGCCTAGGATATGGTTGCAGCAAGGGGAAGCAACCCTTCCTGAGCTAGAGTGGTGTACATACTCATAAATTATGCAAGAGTCTCCTGGAGAGCTGGAATAGTAGTAGAAATAGGCGTATCAGGCGCCTGGGCTCCAGATGGAACTACTGGTGGCTCCTCTGTAGAAGCTCGTGCGGGTGCTCTGGCTGTACCACGTGCGCGTCCTCTACCTCTACCCCGGCCCCGACCTCTGATGGCTCTAGCAGGGGCCACGGGGGTCTGGTCATCTCTGGTAGCACATTTTCTCACCATCTATGAGAGAATGGAAGACAGAGTTTTAGAATTGTGGCGTCAAAAATCTCGCATGATAAGGAAATCAAATGAAGTAGAATTTTCCTAACAGTTACATAGCCTCTCGTAGATAAGTACAGACGACTCCACATCGCTCCACGGGATTCTAATAAACCGGCATGTGATTCATGACTCCTATGAACCTAGAGCTCTGATACAAACTTATCACGACCCCACTTCGCCCTCCATGAACTATCGTGACTAGGTAAGACTAACAATTTGCAAAAAAGGAAACAATAGATAAAAACTACTAGAAATTTGCGGATAAAGATAATGAAAATGTTTAAGATGCCGCTAAACATATGTAAATACACACTCTCAACTGAATGATCTCCCAAAACCCGAAATCTCATAAAATCACAAGTTATATATACTATATAGTGTTCTAACTCCAGAATGTCTAAATCAAAAGAAATACATAAGGGCTATAACTACAAGAGAGAATGGAGAGGAACTCCTCGGTCTGCGATTGCGGTAGATATATCTCGAAGTCTCTGAAGAATTGCCTCGCCTCAAGGATAGTAGGTCTGAGTCGAAGAACCTGGATTTGCACACGAAAAACATGTGCAGGAAAGGACATGAGTACACCACAATGGTACCCGATAAGTGCCAAGCCTAACCTAGATTGAGTAGTGACGAGGAAGGCCACGGTCCTATTGGTTATATACATATATAAATAAGGAAAATGAAACAGTATGAAGTAACACAGGTTAATAAGAATAACAACAACTACAATAGAGAGAAAACCACAGAAAGAGTATATCTCCACACAGAGATAGCAACCGGGGATCTACCAGGATACCATCCTGTAGTTCTCAAATGTAAATGTCCAGTAGATCTCTCGGGTGTCGTCCTCTAGTCCAAATCATAGTGCGCACGGGATCTACCGGAATACCAAACTGTAATCCCAAATGTAAATACCAAGTACTGGGGGAATCTACCAGGTGCAGTCACGTACTTCCAATATAAATATGTAGGGGGTCTACCGGAATACCAATCTGTATTCCCAAATGTAAATACCCAGTACTGGGGAAATCTACCGGGTGCAGTCACGTAGTTCCAATAAAAATGTGCAGGGGGATCTACTGGAATACCAATCCGTAGTCCCAAATAAATAGGCAAGGGGGGAATTTACCCGGATATCCCTCGTAGTCCCAAAATAAATACACAGCAGCAACACGGTGAATGTTCAATTCAATCAAATTTTAGACTAAGGAAAAACAGGTATTTCTAACCTAGCATGTTGCACAAAATTCAAATAAAGCAGTTTGAGCAAGTAAAGCAATTAAGTCACTTAGACATGCTTCTCTAAGCTAATAGTAGGCTTAAATTTCAAGTAGTATAAAATGGAAGAAAACACAATTTTAGTTACTTAATGAAAATCGAATTTTCAACAGTTAGCACATGTACGCACCACTGTCAACTCACATACAAGGCAATTCATATATCAACAATATCAAATCCTAAGGGGAGTCCCCATACAAGGTTAGGCACGCCACTTACCTCGAACCAACTCAATCAAGATAGATATCACATTCTTGCCACGACTACCCGACTCCAAATATCCCAAATCTATTCAAATTAATTGCATAATGTAAATATAACTTCAAGTAACTAATTCAACTAATTAATTCGAAGCTAATACGAGAAATTAAGAAAATTGCCCAAAAAGTCCTCGGGGCCCATGTCTCGGATTCCGACAAGTCACAAAACATGAAAGCTTATCCAACCCCGAGTCTAACTATACCAAAATTACCAAATTCCGATAACATTTCGACCCTCAGATCTTCAAATCTATCCGAGAGGTTTTCCAAACTCTTCCAACTAAATTAACAAATTTAATGCCAAAACTATTAACAGAGTCGGGTAATCTAACCAAAATTAAATTAAGAACACTTACCCCGTTGTTCTCTCTGAAAATCTCCCAAAAATTGCCTCTCCTCGAACTCCAATTTGGTAAAAATGGAAAATGGGATGAAGTCCCATTTTTAGAACTTAAAACATTTTGTCCAGGGATTTTCGCACCTGCGACCAGCATAACCGCACATGTGGTCTCGCAGGTGTGAGATTCCTTCTCACTTATGTAGTTGTTACCGCATCTGCGGACAATTAGTCTGTTTCTGCCGACTCGCTTGTGCGATGAAGCGTCCTCTTCTATAGTACCTACTGGTCCTCCCCCTTTTCCGCTTCTGTGGTGCCGCACCTGTGGTTCCTCACAGCAGGAGCTAAAATACCAGAAGCAGCAACTTCAGATTTTTGCCTAAGTCTAAATTCACTTCCGTTAAGCATCTGAAACTCACACGAGACCCCCAGGACCTCAACCAAATATACCAACCAATCCTAAAATATCATACGAACTTAATCCAACCCTCGAATCATATCAAACAACGCTAAAACCACAAATCACCCTCCAATCCAAACCTAAAGATCTTGAAATTTCAAGAATCCTACAACCGATACCAAAACTAACCAAACCAAGTCCGATTGACCCCAAATTTTGCACACAATTCACATTCAACACTACAGAGCTATTCCAACTTTCGGAATCGGATTCCGACCCTGATATCAAAATCTCACTATCGATCCAGAAACTTCAAAGATTCAACTTTCAGCATTTCAAGCCAAAATAAGCTACGGACCTCCAATACGCAATCTGAACACGTCCCTAAGCCCGAAATCACCCAACAGAGCTAAAGAAACCGATGGAAACCCATTCCGAGGCCGTTTTCATACTGCTCCGACTACTATCCAAATTCTAAAGCTTAAGATCTCATTTAGTGACTAAGTGTCATAAAACACTCCGAAACTCCAAACGAATCCTCCCGACAACTCACATTAGTAGAAATAGATATGGGTAAAGCAGTAAATAGGGGACCGGGGCATTAATTCTTAAAACGACCGGCCGAGTCGTTATAATAAGACAACTAATTTCGAATAAAATTATTACTGTTGTGTACATCAAGTCTAAAGACAACCTTGCTGGCACATTCACTCAAAGCCTCACGAGGGATATGATAATAAACATAGCAAGTGCTATGGGTCTAAGGTAATTTAAATTTGTCACTAGTAACGGGAACCTTACTTTTCATATCATTTAACAATATTAAAGGTTTAAAAGGCAATAACAAGTTATAGTTGTGATGGATAGGAGGTACTAGAAATTTGTACCTATCAAAAGGAGGGTGAGTATAAAAAACACTCTTAATGAAGAAGAAGAGTTCGGTTTAAGAACTAAAGAAGTCTGTGTTAAGGACTTTGTTAAATCTTCACCTACGCAAGAAGTGGTGCCGCTTCGATTAAAGTTTGGGATACAAAACTTGATAAGTGTTTATAAATTCAGGATGTAGCACAAGGCCATAATCGGTTGCTAAAACTCACAGTGAACAAGTTGTGGAGTTGGTACGATTTATGTGTATAAAGATTTTCCGTTTTGTCATATAGGATGTGATTTTATAGACTTAATCTAACCATCAATTTTAACAAGGTCTTGAATGGTTTATACAAGTAGTAGGTTTAAATCGAAAGATACCGACTATATGTATGAATCTTATAAACAATATCAATCACTAACTAAGTGTAGGGTTGTTATATTAATTAGTATTTGATTGGAGTATTTGAGAAGAGATTATTTTGTCCCTCACTAGAAAAAGGAAGAAAGGAAGAAGTGTTTAAAAGCACTTCTTTGTCTTATATAATTTGAATATTTTTAAGGATGTTTTGGAGGGAAATTATAATTTAGCTATATTATTAATAGTCAAGAGCAATTGGGCTTTGGGCCAATTAAGTAGCCTGAAATTAATATTTTAGTCACATATTATTTTATTAATTAATTAAAAATATTTTTTTAATTAAATTTGAAATAAATATTTTTAACTATTTTTTTAAAAAAATTCAAAAAAGGTGATTATTAGTTTTAAAAGGTGCCTTTTATGAAGAGATGAGTGTGTTAATTCCAATAGACTCCAAAACGAAAAAATCTAAAAAAATTCATCTCCTATCTTCTACTTATTTTCTACAACTCACAAATATTCTGTTCATGTGGGAGATTTGACTTAATTGTTGAAAAACTTAAATTTTAGAGGCTTTGTAAAATCCTGAAAAAATTCTGATATTTATACCTACAGATAACCAAGTACTCTCACTATACCTTTCCAGTTATCACCACTTGGAGGAATCATGTCAAACCCTAAGTTAAACCCTAAGTTAAACTATTCCATAATTATGGATGAAGTCATCACAAATAGAGTTAAAGAATAAAAGAATATTAATCCAAACGTTAGAATCAAAACTCACATATTGAATTGGTAGAAAGATGATAAAATCTTGTGTCTTGAAACCTCCAATGCTCTCCAAAGCTCTATTTGTTACGACCCAATTCTATTATAGGTCGTGATGGCGCCCAACACCGTTGCTAGGCAAGCTAATACTGATCAATCTAGTGGTTTCTCATTTTTAATAAGTTTTCTAAGTGGATAACTTCCCTCATTTTTAAATGATTTAAGAAATGACAGATCTAAAATAATTAAACGAACACAACTGAGTGCAAATCTTAATCATAAAAAATAAAAATAAAAACTCAAAATTATAAGTCTACTAGTATGTGCCAAGACCTGGTGTCACAAGTATATGAGCATTCTAATAGAATATACAGAAGAATACTAATCTAATGTCTGAAAGGAAATAGACAAAAAATATAACAAAAGAATCTAGTTGTTGCAGAACGGCTTGGAAGGCAGCTCACCAAGAAGTCTCGAAGTGTAAGTCAAGCATGTGCGCCAGACTGATATCTAGATGCACCTACCTCAGATACTGCACATTTAAGTGCAAAAGTGTAGCATGAGTACATAAACAATATGTACCAAGTAAGTATCTAGTCTAACCTCAAAAAAGTAGTGACGAGGGGTCGACTCCGACTCTTACTAAGGACCAACAATATAATAATATAAAATTTTAGTTAAACATGATGTATATAGAGATGGTAATAAAACTCAGAATAAGAAATAACTGAACAATCATTTCACCATTTTAAGAACCAAATCCTTTCTTTCATATTAAACAAAGAATCACTCAAACAAATGAATTAATATCAATTATGAAAGGGACTTCCAGTTCTATTATCATGTACGAATTCTGTCGAGGACGTACGACCCGATCCAAATATGCATATACATAATTGTGTGCACTGCCGAGGGTCGAACGACACAAACCATAGATACATCTATTAACCTGCCGAGGCAAATAGCCCGCTCACATGAGAGCAGTGGAAAAGTCACCCCGCTCGCGAAATATACTTGAGACACAGTTAAATATAAATTTATTAAGTAAATCATAACATCCTTCAATTCTTTTCAAAATAAAAAAATCTAACTTGAAACTTCTAAAATCTTAAAATCCTAATATAGCCTCATTTGATTCAATTAACAAATATAAGCAGATAACGGTATCCACAAAACATACTGTAATCCTAAAACTATCCGGATATAAGCAGGAATAGTAGCTACATACGGACTCTCATCACTTCATGCGTACGTAGCCCCCACAAAGAGCAACACATATTAATTAATTTTACTTATGGGGTTAATTTACTCTTACAAGGTTAGGAAAGAGAGTTACCTCGTCTCAAGGCCTACTTTTGGGTCCCAAGTTGTGCTCAAACCCTCAATTTGGTGCCAAATAATTCGAAACTAGTCAAATATTATATAAATAGTCAATACATGCCCAAAAGTTTATATCCTAACTATCAAAGTGATTTCCCAGGCCTGATAGAAAAATTCCTAAAATTTACCCCTAGGATTCCGGAAATTTTTGAAGAAAATTGTTACCCATAATCCCATGAACACAAATATATGATTATCACTTAATTCCATAACCAATTTCATGGTTAAATCTCAATTTTATCAAAAACCTAGATTTTCATCTAAACCCTTAATTTTTACCAATTTTGACATGTTAATCTACTCATAATCTATGTATTTAACTCATGTTGTATAGAAATTACTTACCTCAAAGTGCTAGGTTGAAAAACCTCTTCCAAAAGCTCCAAAAATCGTCTAGGAGATGAGAGGAAATGAGCTAAATGGTCTAAGTCTCGCAATTAAAAAGTTGTGCACAAGTCTCAGATGTCGCATTTGCAACACCTGGTTCGTAAATGCAACAAAGCCATCACAAATGCGAACCAGGGCTTAGGCTACCAAGGTCACAAATGCGGACTCTGCTGGAATCGCAAATGTGGACTCTGCTGGGATCGCAAATGCGACCAATGTGTCGCAAATGCAACCACTGCCCAGGTCAGGCATCTTCGCAATTGTGAAGCCCTTCTTGTAAATGCGAGGTTCGCATTTGCGAACAAATTCTCACATTTGCGAGACCTGCAACTGCTGCCAAAAACACCATAAAAACTGAAGAGTTTTTCATCCTTCCAAATGTTCAAAATTCATCCGAGTCATCGGGGCTCCACTAACCACCCACACTAGTCTAACAACATCATACAAACTTGATTGCACGATCGGAACATTTGAAATAACATCAAAAATCACGAATCAAATGCCAAAACGCATAGATTAACTCATGAACACAAAAACTTCTAAAAACACTTCCGGAACTAGAATCCCAACCCGATATCAAAAAGTCCACCATCGGTCAAATTTTTCAAAAAACTTCAAATTTCTAACTTTTGCCAAATGACACCGAAACGACATACGGACCTTCGAAACCACTTTCGAATGCGCTTCCAAGTCCAGAATCACTATACGGAGCTATTCCCAGGCTCGGAATCCCAAACGGACATCTAGAATGTAAAAATCCATTTCAACCCAAACTTATGGAATTTGCTCAAAATGCCAACTTTCACAATTAGGCATCGAAATGCTTCCGGTTCCTCCAAAATCTGATCTGAATATATTCTCAAGTCCGAAATCATTATATGAACCTATTGGAACCATCGAATCACGATTCCGGTGTTGTTTACTCAAAATATTGACCGAAGTCAAACTTAGCCTTTTAAGCCAACCTTAAGGAATCAAATGTTCTGATTTCAACCCGAATCCTTCCAAATCCCGAACTAACCATCCCTGCAAGTCACAAAACAGCAAAAGCACGTACGGGAAGTCTTATTTAGGGGAATGGGGTTCTAGAAAGCAAAACGACCGGCCGGATCGTTATACCCTCTAACAAAAGTCCTCTAAAAATTGTGTTTTTACTGTAATTATACCATATATGAACGGGAGCGAACAAAACTACCCTTTCCAAGCCGAAGTAAAAAAAATGGACTGCAAAAATACATTAGCGCGGAACGCCATGCGCCGCCCCATGCGTCGCGTTAGTGAGGAACTCTAGAGAGTTGGTTTTTTCACTCTACAGAAAAATTGTACTAGTGTCCCGTGGCGCGGTAGTGCATTTTTCTTAGAGTAAATTTTTTTCTCACTTTTTGATATCTAGACTTGGTCCTCGACCCCTGAACGCGATCCCGGTTTAATTCCTTGAGCTTTTACTTAGACTCCAAATATATTATTCGATTTAACTCTAAATTATCTTCTTAACATGGAATCATTTTCTGCGAGGTATAAAATACGTAACAAGTGTAATTCATTCATCATCATTTAAGCTCAAATACGAATAAAGTACAACAATTACAACGTAAAATACAGCTAAAATACGGGTTTCTAGTCTACGGTAGCCAAATAAGTACTACTAATATTTATTAGGTTTACCTCGTTTTCTCTGATGTTATGTGCACCACGCTCGATATAGTGGTCCATTTCCGTATTAAACAATAAAGATGGAGAAGAGGTGGACCCCTTTTCTTTGAGATTCCTTTGTTTTTGTACTCAACACACCTTCAGATCTCATGTTGATAGTTCAATTTCAGACTAGGGTGAAACCATGTAAATTCATCTGCTTGAGATGAAGAAGAAGTAGTAGTAGTAGTTAACTTTTATAAAAATAATATGGGTCCAATTATAGAATAGAAGAAGCAGAAGAAAATGTGACTTTGGATTGGTTTATATTTTTACAAATGGGTTGGGACCGGTCAAAGTGGATGTACGAGTGTAAAAATAGCACGGTATAGCCAGTTTTCGGATTAGTCAATTAAAAATAGTCAGTGTTTACCAAGTCAATGAAAAATAGCTACTATTTTGCTGCAATAGAGACCGGTCCAGCATAATATACTGGAGTTCGGTGTACTTGTGTACGAACTCCAGCATATTATGCTGGACCAGTATGCTTTACTGGCTCCAGTATAATATACTGGAGACTAGAGCATTGGTGCTCCAAACTACAGTATATTATACTGGACCAATATACTTGTTGGAACTCCGGTATATTATGTTGGAGTTCTGGTGTTCTTATGCTGGAACTCCATCATATTATGCTGGAGTATTTTCCGGGTTTTGAATAGTGTTTTCGTTCAGATTTATTTTTACATAAAAAGTGGCTAAATTTCGATTACTTTTGAAATTGGACTATTTTTGAACGACTAATTGTAAATCTGGCTATTTTTTTAATTTCTCCCGGTGTAAAAGTGGGTTTCTATGATTTGTTTGGGTGTAATTATTTTATATGGCCCAAAAATATAAAAACGATCCATGTGGACTGCCAAGTCAGTAATTTTTCGGAGGAAAAATTAATAAATCTAGTTGAGTGAACATCAGAGCGCGATAAAATAATTGAGTAACTTTGTTGTTATAAATAAAAGAAAAATAATATTCATCTATAATTTCAAATAATTCGGTGACCATCTAATATGGACTCACGAATTCGTCATTCATGTCGTGAACAAATATCCCACAGTTAAAATGCAAAACCTACAAGGTAAAGTAAGGAATGAATGTTTATAAGGTAGCCGCAAACAGATCTTTTATATAAAACTTACGGTGCAGGCGATTCTCAAAATCAAGAAAATGAGAAAATGTAATAAGAAGAAAATATGTTACAGTACATATCCTTATCTGAAAGGTAAATAATAAGGCTTGAAGTTATTTAATTCTTCAACTTATAAATCTCTCTAAGATGTTTTCCCGGGAAGTGCATTAGTACCACACGTATGTTTATTTATCCATATTTCATTTTTACTTAGAATCTTTTATGAAGAAGTGGAAGTTGATTTTTGACCAGTGAGTTGAGAGCTGTTAATAGTGATAAGATTATGACATAACTGCAGTTAAGTGTCTAAACAAAAAATATATAGAAGTAGCAAAGATTTTCATGACTACTCCAATCGAAGTGGAATCAATTTTTTCTCTTGTTAGCAATTAGCATAAGTCACCCTCTTTAATAGTGATTCTCAGTGGAAAAATATTTTTTCCTGACTAATATTCATTTGTTAGTATACCTACATAAACATTTTATGTTGCAGTTCCTTGTTAGTAATAATTACTACACATATAATATAAAAAAACATTTTATGTTGTAGCGCCTCTTTATATATATATATATATATATATATATATATATATATATACTAATTTCTAAATTGGCCCATCCAGTATGTTATTTTTATTCGATTACTTTAAACTGTTTTATTTCATTTTAAAAAAAACAATAACTTAGAAACAAAACTTTATCCAGGAGCTTAGAATTGAGTATACAATTTTTTAGGGGTGTACATGGACCGGGTTGGTTCGGTTTTTATCAAAACCAAACCAAACCAATTATATCGGTTTGGATTGGTTCGGTTTTGTCGGGTTTTCGGGTTTTTTTATTACATGAATATTATTTCAATCTTACGTTATTGAAATTATAGATAAAACTTTGATAAGTGAATATATGTTTAGTAAATATGGAAAAATTTGACAAACATATGATCTATTAAAATATTCTAATGGGAGAAATTTTTTAGTAACACATGATAGTTATTTTCTTAGTCGTCTAATAATAATTTTTCGTTAAATTATGCTTTCAAGGGATCCCAAATATTTCTACATTTTCTAAAGAAAAATCATTACAAAGTCTTAAAAATATAAATAAAATTTATATATTTATATGTCGGTTTGGTTCGGATTTTTTTACTCAATACCAAACCAAGTCAAACCAAACCTAGTCGGGTTTTTTAATCGGTTTGGTTAGATTTTTCGATTTGGTGCGATTTTCCGGTTCGGTTTGAACACCCCTACAATTTTCTATTTGAAAACAAAATCTAAAGTGTCTTGCTTTTGGGACCAAAAGAAATAAAACAGATAAAGACTGGAGGTTGCCTACTTTTCTGAAATGGACTTTGAAAAGCTTAAAAGTAATTTTAGTCTACCACGTAAAGCATGCTAAGGAGTTCTGATAGATTTCTTTATAACTAATTCCTTTGATTTAGCATTTATTTTGAACGCAAAATATAATAGTCAATAGATAGAAAATTGGGACCACAAAATAAGAGAATATTAGTGTTATATATGTTTCCAAATGATAATAGCTTCTGTAAGACTGTAACGTGTAGAGAAGAAGGTAGTAGCCAATAGGTAAAGATATGACAAGCGGTTTTTAATATTGTTGACGTGGAGTAGTACACGCCATAACCAATTGAAAAATAAGAACACGACAGATTGATTATTATTCTATTGTACGAGGTGAGAGGAATGGCTAATGAAATAGAAGATGACCCACAAACATCATTATTGGCTGAGAGAAATGGTATCTTGAATTTTGTTATAGATTCTAATTTCTATCTGACTTGGTTTTTCTAATTTGGGTATGGTTCATTTGTGTAGTTGTATACTCTGATGATATTTTTGGGAAAAAGGGAACAAAATGGAGTGCGGTGGCGCATATAATAACAGGGGTTATAGGGGCAGGGGTGTTATCACTTGCATGGAGCATAGCACAATTAGGATGGATAGCAGGTCCATTGGCTATTCTCTTCTGTGCAGCAGTTACTCTTTTTGCAACATCCATACTTTGTGATTGCTATAAATCTCCGGATTCTGCTCTTGGTCCTACTATAAACCACTCCTTATTGGAAGCTGCCAGATTCTACTTTGGTAAGTTACACATCACAATATTTCTTATTACGCATTTATCGAATAACTCTGTCACCAAAACTTAGGTAGACGGAAAAAATCATTCTGTTGGGATTTGATTTACCTTCTTATCATACATTCTGAAAAAGGTACTGCTGTTATTTTGCATATTTAAGTTTGATGATTTGGGGAGAGAAGACTGAACAATTTTTATGATTGAGTGTTTGCATTTGGGTGTTGTTGCATGTATTATCATAGCAGCTGTGAGCTGCGGGATAGACCCAAAGTCTTCTCCTGACCATTGACTTCTAGACCTTAATTTGTACTATCCCTGGAAATGCAAAAAGAACATAAAATAGTCTTATCAAAAATACAAAATATAAATATGATCATATTATTGAGCATCACATAAATAATACATATCACATTATTGAGAATCGTGGCTAAAAAGTATAGTATCATACGAAACGAGAATTGTTCTGGACATCACTTTGTGAAAAATGAATTCAAGTGGCATTAAGCAATCGATAATTACTGTATCACCGTTAAGACTGTAAAGATGGTGGAGTTTTTCAGATCGTCTCTATTTTTCTGTTTCTCATTTTGACATTATAATTTTTCATAATGGCTTTNGGGGGGGGGGGGGGGGGGGGGGGGGGGGGGGGGGGGGGGGGGGGGGGGGGGGGGGGGGGGGGGGGGGGGGGGGGGGGGGGGGGGGGGGGGGGGGGGGGGGGGGGGGGGGGGGGGGGGGGGGGGGGGGGGGGGGGGGGGGGGGGGGGGGGGGGGGGGGGGGGGGGGGGGGGGGGGGGGGGGGGGGGGGGGGGGGGGGGGGGGGGGGGGGGGGGGGGGGGGGGGGGGGGGGGGGGGGGGGGGGGGGGGGGGGGGGGGGGGGGGGGGGGGGGGGGGGGGGGGGGGGGGGGGGGGGGGGGGGGGGGGGGGGGGGGGGGGGGGGGGGGGGGGGGGGGGGGGGGGGGGGGGGGGGGGGGGGGGGGGGGGGGGGGGGGGGGGGGGGGGGGGGGGGGGGGGGGGGGGGGGGGGGGGGGGGGGGGGGGGGGGGGGGGGGGGGGGGGGGGGGGGGGGGGGGGGGGGGGGGGGGGGGGGGGGGGGGGGGGGGGGGGGGGGGGGGGGGGGTAGGCTGACCCCTCTTTGTATAGTAGCATCCAAAATGAACACATTGATTTGAAACTAAATTTGGTTGGAACAAGTCAGGCCTTGAAAAAGACATGCATATGGAGTGTATGATTGCAAATAGCTAATATCCATACATGGCCATAGTGACAAGAACAAAAATTGTTAAAGGTCACTAAACTCTATGTATAATTAGTGAAAATTCTTGTGGAAATGTCTATCTCATGGTGTCAAGTTAGGACACCTTGGAAGGATGCTATTGTCGTTATATGACAAGAAGAGATTCTATTTCCAAAAAAGGTAGATTTGCAACAAAAAACTACAACCAAACGTTTCGATCTTCATTAGTGGAAGTTCCATAAAACTTGTGGCCGACTACAATAAATTTGGAGTTCTTCTAATAGATGAAGGAACTATGCAGCTCATTCTTTTCTTTAAGCATCCTATATCTCTAAGTTCTTAGTGGTCATCTGAGAAAATATCGACCTGAGATGGAGGTTGAACGTTCTCTAGAACAAGAGAAAGCTTCAGGCAATGATGATATAGATGCAATTAGAACTGGTAAAACTCTTAAGATTTCTCAAATTTTTTCCGGTCCTTGAGTTTTAACATTAACTAGGATTAAGAAACAGCAGTCGACATGTACTTTCTTACCAGGAACTGTGTGGAGTGCAGTTGCGCATATAATTTCTGCTGTAATTGGAGCTGGTGTTCTCTCCCTAGCCTGGAGCACAGCACAGTTAGGATGGATTGCAGCGCCAATCGCCTTGTCTTTTTTTGCAATTGTTACGTACATATCTGCATCCCTCATATGTGACTGTTATAGGTCACCTGATCCCATAACAGGAACGCGAAATCACTCTTACATTGATGCTGTTAGAGTTAATCTTGGTAGATTGTTCCATCCTATGATATAAAATTATCTTAGAAACTCTTTCAGCAGTCTCTCATATATATGGGGATTAGAAACTTCTTTTATGTATTTTGACTTACTTATTCAGGCAAGAAATGGACGTGGGTGTGTGGTTTGCTTCAGTATGTGAGCTTCTATGGGACTGGTATTGCCTATATAATTACAAGTGCAACAAGTATGAGGTTAGTTAGCTATGTATATAGTTTAGATTTTGGACTCGCAGAATTTGCAACTGTCTCAATAACAATAAACATGCCACTTTGCTACGCTCATTTGGTCGTCCTGTTATCAGATAATGTTATATCCATCGTAGTATGCCTAGTCTTCAAAAGACAGTGTATGCAATTCGAGTTTAATGAGACATGTTTACGTTAAGTTACTAATCTCTCTGACCATTTTTGCAGAGAAATTCAGAGATCAAATTGTTACCACAAAGAAGGAGCAAACGCTGGCTGCCACACTGGGAAAAACATCTTTATGCTGATTTTTGGTATTATTCAGATAGTAACGTCGCAGATACCAGATTTTCATAACATGACGTGGTTGTCTGTTGTCGCTGCATTAATGTCATTTTGTTACTCTTTCATTGGGTTGGCACTTGGGTTTTCTAAAGTGATTGGTAAGGTTTGGACTGCTTTCTTTCTATATTTGTTCGTTTTCATTTCAAATTTCCAAATATTTTTGTACTGAATAATTTCGTGCATTTTCTTGATGTTGGATACGCAGACAACAGGCGTATCAAAGGAAGCATTGTGGGAGTACCGGCGAAGAATGCTGCTCAAAAGATATGGTTAGTGTTCCAGGCACTCGGAGACATTGCTTTTGCCTATCCTTACTCGATCATTCTCCTGGAGATACAGGTATTATGTAATGATATTCCACAGGTTTTATGTGTTCTTAATTAATCATAATACTAGATCATAGAATTTGCCCTGATACTAGATCATTGAATATGGACTTAATTAGCTAATATGCAGTTTTTTTAAAGCTTGCTCAAGAGCATAAACATCAACTTAGCTATCACAATACTGCTAATCTTTCTGCTAATAGTAAACTTGTGTTTTAATGGTGTGAAGGATACACTAAAATCGCCTCCACCAGAAAATCAGACCATGAAGAAGGCATCAATAAGTGCAATAGTTATCACCACTTTCTTCTATCTATGCTGTAGTGGCTTCGGATATGCAGCCTTCGGGAATGACACACCAGGGAACCTCTTGACAGGTTTCTACGAGCCGTTTTGGCTTGTTGATTTTGCTAATGCCTGCATAGTTCTGCATCTGGTTGGAGGGTATCAGGTAGTACTAAAATTCTAGTGTTTTCCTTTAGTCCTTGGTTTATGAAAGTTTCAATTTAATACGACGAAATGCTTGTTTCCTTAGGTATACAGCCAGCCAGTGTTTGCTTTTGTTGAGAAAAAGTTAACTCAGAAGTTCCCAGAGAACAAATTCCTGAATAAATTCTATGCCATCAAACTCCCAGTGTTGCCAGATTTTCAGTTGAATTTCTTTCGGTTATGTTTTCGGACATTTTATGTTATGTCTACAACAGCAATAGCAATGGCATTTCCTTATTTCAATCAGGTATTAGGAATATTGGGAGCCTTGAACTTTTGGCCAATGACCATCTATTTCCCAGTGGAAATGTACATAGTGCAAAGGAAAATTGGAGCTTGGACAAAGAAATGGCTTCTTCTTGAGGGTTTCAGCATGATCTGTTTGCTTGTATCTGTAGTTGGTTTGATTGGATCAGTTGAGGGAATAATTAGTGCTAAATTAGCTAAAGTATAAATTTCTCTCTTTCATTCTCAAGAATCTTGCTACAAGTTGTAGAATTCAGACAATCTTCCTATTAAATATAGGTTTGTGCTAATCAATTTTATTAGAGAGATATGTGCATATTTGCTAAAAAGTAAATAGGTTGAGATTATTATTAATTCGATGGAAAATAACCTTATTAAATAAGGTAAAAAAAATACAAACTAAATGACTCTTTATTTTCTCGTTATCCATCAAAAACCAAATGGCTCCAAATAGCAACATAGACGTACTAAATTTGTATATGTGTGTTTTCTTCTCTCCTCGCATTTTTGGATTTCTTAAAAGCTTATGAAAAAAATGGGTGAAATTCAAAAATAGCCAGATTTACAACTGGTCATTCAAAAATAGCCCAATTTCAAAAGTAATCAGAATTTAGCCACTTTTCATGTAAAGATAAATCTGAGCGAAAATATTGTTCAAAACCCGAAAAATACGCCAGTATATTATGCTGGAGTTCCAGCATAAATATACTTGAACTCCAGCATATTAACTAGAGTTTTAGGATAAGTATGCTGGAACTCCAACATAATATGATAGAGTTCCAGCATAAGTACACTAGAACTCCAGCATAATATACTGGAGTTTGGAGCACCGGTGCTCCAGTCTCCAGTATATTATACTAGAGCCAGCAAAGTATACCGGTCCAGCATAATATGCTGGAGTTCAAGTATATTTATGCTGGAACTCCAGCATAATATACTGGAGTTTGGAGCACCGGTGCTCCAGTCTCCAGTATATTATACTAGAGCCAGCAAAGTATACCGGTCCAGCATAATATGCTGGAGTTCATGCACAGGTGCACCGAACTCCAATATATTATGCTGGACCAGTCTCTGTTGCAGCAAAATAGTGGTTATTTTTCATTGACTTGGTAAACACTGGCTATTTTTCAATGACTAGTCCGAAAACTGGCTAGACCGTGCTATTTTTAAGAAAAAAATTTCAATGTGTCTTTTTCTGTTTTCAAATCTAAAACTCGAAATGTTAATAATAGTAATAGTAAAAGAATCAAGCAATTTTTGTGACGGTAATAAAAATAACAACTATTATTGGAGCAAATTACTATCAGTGCCCTTCATTACCAATTATTTTCTATTATATATTCTTAGCAAAATATATAAACGGCATTTTTAAGTTGTCCTCAACTATCAGGCAAACATCTTAATTGAGCCCATTTTCAATTAGACACCTCAAGCCTTTAATACACCTCATGCTAACATGGCATATTGTGTGTTTCTCAATCCAATTTTGAGCACGTGAATGACTTAAATTACTAACTAATGTTTACCCCCAACCCCTGCACTACCGGCCCATCAAACAGCCAACCCAAAATGTCACTCCAGCCAGGGGCATTTGCATCTATACCCGTTTTTTGGGTCACATTTTAACTTGTGCCCTTTGTAAAAAAAATTACAAACGTACTCACTTTTTCGCGTAACTTCAGCATACAGGGCTGAAGTAGCAAAGACACTCACACAAAACTTCAGAATTCTAGTAGACGGACCTGAAGTAGCAAGTGTGCTGAACCAAGTGTGCTGAAGTTTTTATTTGTAATTGCTGAACTTAAACATAGTAGTTGAAGTTTTGTTCTCTATTTGCAGAAGTTTTTGTTTGAATTGCTGAACTTAAGCATAGTAGCTGATTGTTTGTAATTGCACTAAATAAGATGAAGTTCTTTTGTCTTGGATTCATTAGTTTTGTCATTAAGCTTTTTCAAAAACTTCAGCAGAAGATGCTGAAGTTATTTAGTTCATTTATAAAAACTTCAGCACTAAATAAGCTAAAGTTTTTTTTTTGTCCTGGATAAGCTTTTTCAAAAACTTTAGCAGTAGATGCTGAAGTTATTTAGTTCATTTGTAAAAACTTCAGCACTAAATAAGCTGAAGTTGTTTTGTCTTGGATTCATTAGTTTTGTCATAATTATTCAAAAACTTCAGCAGAAGATGCTGAAGTTATTTAGTTTATTTGTAAAAATTTCAGCTCTATATAGGCTGAAGTTTTTTAAAATGTTTTCTAACATACTAGATAAATAACCAGATTGCCAACAGAATCTAAATCATAAATTTTGAAAACAATAAACGTGAAAAGAACAGAATTATCATGAAAAGAATCACTAAGTGTGATCTTAAACTTTTCGTACGTGGAAATATTCACAAACTACTGTCTACTAACTTACGTAATTATTTATAATTTATTTTTAAATAATCTTATAAACATACTGATGTCAATCATCCATAAACTGAAGTTTCATAGCAGCATCAACAGCAACAGAAGAAAGAAGAAGAAGAAGAAGAAGAAGAAAACGCAGGAGGAGGAGAAAGGAGGCTGAAGTTGTTTAAAAAGTTGGTACAAGTTAAAACTTTAAAAAAATGGGTATAGGTTAAATGGGGGCGACCAAATAAGGTGCCCCGTGTAATTTTTGCCTCCAGCTACGGTAACACCCATCAAATAACTCACCATCAACCGATGAAAAGGCAATCAACCATCTTCCGAGATACAAATGTGACTTTGTAAAAAAGTAGCTAAATTGCTCATGTAGAGAAGAAGTTGGGCGCGAGGGATGTTGTGATCACTAGCGACGCCGGCGAGGACTATAGCGAAAGGTGGTTAGGAGAAGAATAAAGAAGACGTAGTCAGTAATGGAGAGAGAGTGATAGGAAAGGAAGAGGGATGAAAGGTCTTGGGTTGTTGTAGATTTTGCTTTTTGAGCAAAACCCGATGTTGGGGCTGATGGAGGAAGATGGCAGGGCTGTTAGGCAGCAATTTTGACCATTTGAGCAAAACCTGATTTTGGTTAATGCTCAACGAAGAAGAGAGATTTGAAGGAGATGAATCTGGAAAAAAAGGAAAGAAAACAAAGGAGGGTGTGAAAATGAAAATGGTGATTAAGGAGAAAGAGAGGAAATGGGAGAGGAGGAGGACAGGCGGCGATTCTTTTAGTTATCATTATTTTATTTTTTTTGGTTAAATATTAGGTGGCAAATTTTTTAATTAAAATTGCATGTGGTATTTTCTCATTTGTTCATTTGATATGAAGTCGAGAGTGTATTTTACGTGAGGTGGGCTAATAAGATCGGGTGTGTAGTTGACTTACTTTATTAAAGGCTTGAGACGTCTAACTGATAATGGATTTAGTTAAGGTACTTGTATTAAAGGGTTGTTTATGTATTTACTTAATACTCTTTGATTGATTAACCACTCCAACCTCCCATTTGAGAAGAGGTTTTCCAATTTTAATACATTATATAATTAATTATTCACGAGTCACGGGCATCAACTCTTGAATCTCTCATTTTGTTGTTTCTCTAATAAAGCATCGTGCAAATTTGAAGTGCTGCTTGAAAGAGTGCGGGGTACAAGACCCGGTAGTTGGTTGTCAGAATATTCAAAGATGCTGAAAGGCAATAATCGCCAAATATATCTTAAAGAATCATAGTGGAAGATCTGTCTTCATAAGTTGTACCCTTTCCTTTTCAATTTATAAAATATCTTAAAATTGAAATGTGAACCACCAAAGACTGAGCTGGGTAGTAGCGACAGACGACCAGGTGGGTTGGATATGGTTTGGATAAAAAATTGATAAATTATTCGGCTCGATCCATATTTAATAGGATAAAAACAGATTAACCGTCGAATAATATGGATAATTATATTATCCATGACTTCTTGAATACGCTCACTTTGGAAAAATTTATAGTCTCCCAAACTTGAGGAACCACCAATTTGTAGCTTTATAAATGTAAAAGTTAAACTCGTTAGTTATTCATTGGTTACTCATTGATTATCTATTTTCTAAATGGATAATATGGTTCTTATCCATATTTTATCCATTTTTAAAAAATTCATTATCCAACCATTTTTCGATGAACAATATGAATAGTTAACTATTTTCTTTTATCCATTTAGCACTCCCTATGCTAGGTTGTTAATTACCTTCCTCCTTGGCCATAGATTTGGGGAGAAATTCAAAAATAGCTAGATTTACAAGTGGCTATTGAAAAGTAGCTACAGTTTTAAAAGTAATCAAAATTTAGCCAATTTTCACGTAAAGATAAATCTGAACAAAAATAGTGTTCATAATCCGGAAAATATTTCAGCATAATATACTGGAGTTATGCTGGAACTTCAGTATATTATGATGGAATTGTTGGAATTCAAGTATATTATGTTGGAACTTCAGTATATTATGATGGAACTGTTGGAACTCTAGTATATTATGCTGAAGTTCCAGCATAATATACCGGTCCAGCATAATATGCTGGAAGTTCATACACAGGTGCTCCGATCTCCAGTATATTATGCTAGAACTTTCTACGTGTTGGAGTTCCAGCATAATATGCTGGAATTTCATACATAGGTGCACCAATCTTCTGTATATTATGCTAGAACTTTTCGTGTTGCAGCAAAATAGTGGTTATTTTTCAATTACGTGTCCGAAAACCGGCTAATACGTGCCCTTTTTACATAGATTTGTGTTCGAGCCCAAAGAAAGAATTCGCAGCAAGCTTTCTGCTTTTATACCATAATGGAACTTTTTCAGGAATCCAGATTAATGACTCCGAGTGCATTGGGAAACCCAAAAAATGAAATTATTTTTAAAACTGGACAAATGTCAATTTCCTTGAAATATTAAAAAAGAACATATTGTTAAACAAATTTGCAGAGAGAGAGTAATAACTTTCCATGAAACTTGGAATAATCAGAAATAGTCATATTACGCAGTTCAGGCTATGCCTTTGGTAGTTGATGAAGACGCTGACTCTCATATGCCTTTTCTGGAGGCAAATTATGCTTCTTCTTCTTCCTCCTCCTCCCCATCATCTTCAACTGCCCTCAAAAGAACAGGTACTATGTTTACTTCTTCCAATCTTTTCTTCAATTATTACATTATTGGTCTTTGTACCACAACTACAAGGTCATGTACTTCACTTTTTTCTTCTCTTATTCAACCCCATTTATCCCCACTTTACCATTTAGGCTTCAGTTTTAAAAAAAGTTTTAGTCTTGATTGTAACAACTTGGGTTCATAGTCAAACATCGTCAAGAATCTTGCTTTAACTTTTCCTCTGCATTTAGTGCTGTCTTATTGAAGGAGATTTGGCTTAAAGGCATAATCTTGATCTTTTTTAGGAAAAGAACAAATGGGAAAATTATTTACTGTTGGAGCAAGAGTTGACCATTTGTGAAATAGATTCATTTCTAGTAATTTCTTGTGGAAAAAACTGAAACCTGTACAGGTAGTTGATTAGGGAAACTAATGTGTGTGCGAATTCAGGAAATGAATGGACAGCTTTGGCACATATAGTAACTGCAGTAATTGGTTCTGGGGTTCTATCATTAGCATGGAGTATGGCACAGCTAGGTTGGATTGCAGGTCCATTGACCATGCTCTCTTTTGCTTGTGTCACTCTTACTTCTGCATTTCTTCTCTGCAACTGCTATCTATCTCCTGATTCAGATAATAGAAATGCATCTTACCTTGATGCTGTTCTCAATATTTTAGGTAAGAAATTTCAAGTGCACCTTTTGCAATAGCAATTCACTTCTTACCAAAAGGGCTAATTCTTTTCTTCTGGCATCTCAGGAGAAAGAAATGCGTGGTTTTGTGGAATCATTGTTCGTATAAACTTCTTAAAGGTTGCAATAGTTTATACAATTACGTCCGCTATCAGCATTCGGTATGTCAGTAATCTTTTCTCCACTGGTATTGTCAATGTCTCCTTTCAACAATTTCTGCACATACCTTTCCTTTATGAGCTTTGCTGCTTTTCATGCTTACTTTTTGTTTTGTTTGTCCATGACCTAAAGGTTGCATTTCAATACTATACAGCTTAATTTTTTTATGGTTGCTTTCAGAAGTAGCTTGGACAGTTGCTGTTGAATAATCCTATCAGCAGATATATAATTACAAATGAACTCCTAGCCATCAATATACAATGAATTATGGACCCATAGCAACTGTAATCTCAGTTTATGATAGTTCATTATCCCGATAAATGGTGGTGTTAATAGCTGCATGTTCTAGTAATTACTGAACAAGAAGTGTTTCTGCAACTCTGGCTGAGTAGTGAGTATTCATCATCATAACTGAATTCATCCAAATCTCTTTTTCTCTGATATCTATCTCCCAGCCAAATTCAAGTGCTAGACCTCCTATTTTATCTTCTCTAAACTACTGAGGTTTCATTTCAAACTATCTTGAGATACCCTTAAGCCTTAACTCTAAGATAAACTAGTTGGGGAATCTTAAGGGTTCAAGAATTAGCTAGTAATACATTGCAAACCTTCGAAATCTTGTTATAAGCAGAGATATGTACTGAAATCATCATTCCAATCAGATAATTAGAGAGATAAGGTGTGGGGTCCATCCCCAACTACCAAAAGTCCAAAGTTGCCAAGATGGACTTAGACTTGAATTTGGCTGCCAAATTGTTTGGCGGAAGGAAGATTGCAAATTTTCAATCAATCCTCCATTCTGATTGGTTGGAGAGGCAAGCCATTTCTCCTATGAAAGGAGAGCTTTGGCTTCTTCATTTTACACACCACACAGAAAGAGAAGCAACACAATAGTTGCAGAGAGTATTTCTCAGGCATTGTGAGAAATAGCGTGTGTAGAAGAAAATAGCGAGTGAGCGATATTGTAATGAGGTGGGAATATCAAAAGAGGGTTATTTCTTTTGAGTGTTGTAGTGGTCTTACGAGTATTTGTACTCGTTACTGCACAGTGTAAAATTCCTCGCTATAGTGATATCAGTTGCTCTTCTTGGCCGCGGTTTTTTCCCTTATTCAGAAGGGTTTCCACGTAAAATCTTGGTGTCATTATTGCTGCATTTTTATTCTTGCTGATTTAACCATAACTTAGTGATCCGCGTTTATCACTAGTACCCTGAATATTATTTATTTCGGGGTTTATTCCCAACATAAGGAAGCTATATGTAATAATTAGGGAAATTAGGAATCCTCGTATACATTACATAGTATAAATATAAAAGAGTTGATATTGCCATCATGCATTCTCAAACTTAAACTTGTTATCTTTCTTGGTGGGAGATTTGGATTGAGGAAGTCATAATATTTTTTGGATTGAGGAAATCTGTCCCTAAATGATATTAGTAGTTATGTAATCAAAGAAATAAGGAATCATTATAGATAAGGCTATACTGCATAGTACAAATATACAAGGGCCGAGAGGTATCGCTCTCCCGCATTCTGAAAACTCTCTCGCTTATTCTCAATGCTTTAACACCTATTAGAAGTCCATTAGGAAGGATTTCTGTAATGGGTGAAATTGATAATGCATCCTCTAAATTTCTGCAGAGCAATCCAGAAATCAAACTGCTATCATGATCAAGGGCATGACGCTACCTGTCAATATGGAAGTACTATATATATGGTTATATTTGGACTAATCCAAGTTATGGTGTCTCAAATTCCTGATTTTCAGAATATGAAGTGGCTCTCCGTAGTTGCTGCAGTCATGTCATTCACATATTCAATTATCGGATCAGCACTTGGCTTAGCCAAAGTAATAGGTAGGTTATCTTTCACATCTGTCATTTAATACTACAAATGCTTCAGATCAACAAGCATGGTTTGATTAGGATCTCAGGCAACATTAGCAGAGAGAAAATCTGTAATAAATATTTATTAGATTTCCACTTACCAAATCTTGATGTGCAGAAAATGGAGAAATCAAAGGTAGCATTACAGGACTGCCAAGTTCTACTGCTGCTGAGAAACTATGGTTGGTAGCTCAAGCACTTGGGGACATTGCCTTTGCCTTTCCATTCTCTCTTATATTTCTGGAGATACAGGTGCTGCAATTTGCTTTCTACATTAAGTACTACGTTATGTTCTTAAACGGGATTAAGCAACACTGAAGCAATTAATTAAAACATCCAAAAATATGAAGGACACATTAAAGGCGCCTCCTCCAGAAAAGATCACTATGAAGAAGGTATCAATAATGGCAGTCTGTATTACGACGTTTTTCAACCTTTGCTGTGGGGGATTTGGTTATGCAGCCTTTGGTAATTCCACACCGGGAAACCTCTTGACAGGATTCGGTTTCTATGAACCATATTGGCTAGTAGATTTTGCTAATGCATGTGTTGTTCTTCATCTTGTTGGAGGATATCAGGTACCCTTTCCCTAAATCTTCTTTCAAGTCTAACAATGTTTCCCCATATTCTCTTAGACAACTTTTGTGCTTTCGCAGTTTTTTAAGCAGGAGACTATTTTTGTCAGTGAATATCGTCTGGTAGTTCGATTTTTGTTTTAAGTTCTTTGTAAATAGAGTTATGCAAACTCCACTATTGAGGTATGGAGGCAGAGATGGAGGCAGTGTGAATGCCCAATTAGAGGTACGGAGGCGACTCTGGAATCTGAAGGTTTCAAGTTGAGCAGGACCAAGACAGAATACTTGGAGTGTAAGTTCAGTGGCGAGACTCAAGGAGGGGAAGGGGAGGTGAGGTTGNGGGGGGGGGGGGGGTGGATGAAATAAAGACTCGCTTTCGGTGTTTTGTGTGACAAGAAGTTGCCACCGAAACTTAAGGGTAAGTTCTACAGAGTAGTGGTCAGACCAACGATGTTGTATGAGACTGAGTGTTGGCCGGTCAAGATCGCTCATGTCTAGAAGATGAAGGTAGCAGAGATGAGGATGTTGAGATGGATGTGCGGTCACGCCAGGTTAGATAGGATTTGAAATGAGGTTATTCGCGACAAGGTGAGTGTGGCCAAGATGCGGGAAGCGCGGGTTAGGTGTAGGAGCACAGACGCCCGGTGAGGAGGTGTGAGAGGTTGACATTGGAGGGCCTACGGAAAGGTAGAGGTAGGCCAAAGAAGAAGTGGGGAGAGGTGATTAGGCAAGACATGACGCAGCTTCAGCTGACCGAGGACATGACCCTTGATAGGAAGATATGGAGATCGAGGATTGGGGTAGTAGGGTAGGTAGTCTAGAGTGTTCATAACAGTAGTATTAGCATGCAGTCTCGCTTTCTGTTGGTAGTATTTTTTTATGATTAGACGTTGTTTTCTTTCATTGTTGATCACCTTACTGTCTTGTTGTTTCTATTCTACTTTTATATGGCTTTTTGATATCGCCCCTTCTTGTCTATATTTTCATTAATGTGGTGTTTATGCTTTCATGAGCCGAGGGTCTATTGGAAACAACATCTCTATCCTCACAAGGTAGAGTTTAAGGTCTGCGTACACACTACCTCTCCCCAGACCCTACGGTGTGGGATAATACTGGGTATGTTTTGTTGTTGTTGTAAACTCCACTATTGAGTTTTTGGAAGAAAACGTATTTTTAAACCTGTTTTTGCAAGAACAAAATTGTAACTCTTTTTAAGGATTTTCAACTCAGTTATGCCGGCTCAGCTTTTGAAAAACTTCAAACAAACATTATTGACTTCCTCGGAGTTGATCTTTATATTCACTAGAATATGCTTTACAGATTTTCAGCCAGCCACTATTTGCAGATATGGAGAGATGGTTTGCCAGGAAATTCCCAGAGAGCAAGTTTGTCCACAAGAATCACACCCTGAAACCATTACTAATGCTGCCACTTAAATTGAACTTCATGAGATTAGCCTTCCGAACAGCATATGTTGCATTAATCACAGGAATTGCAGTATTATTCCCTTACTTTAATCAGGTTGTGGGGGTGTCTGGAGCAATAACTTTTTGGCCTGTTGTCGTTTATTTCCCTGTAGAGATGTACTTAACCCAGAAAAAAACTGAAAGTTGGACAACCAAAGCTATAGTGCTCCGTGTGTATACAATGGTTTGCCTGATTGTGATATTGTATGCTTTTGTAGGGTCTATCAGAGGAGTGATAGTTGCTAGATTCAGTTAAAATATATTTGTTCATATCTCTTCTCAACAGAGAAGAAATGTACGTGAATTCTTAGTAGTGTGGAAATGTTCATTATGTAAACAATGGTTTACTCTGTCAGTAACAAAATATATAATGAAATGTAATTTTCGAGAGTCCAGCATTCTTTTTTATCTCCTTAACACAAAGCTTTGGTACGTGTCACGACCCAATTTTCACACCCGGTCGTGATGGCGCCTCTCGTGAAGACAAGGTCAGCCAACAGAACAACAACGCCTCTTTTAACAGTTACTTAGCATGAATAAGTCTGAATCATAGATAATGAAATCATATTGCGGAATAAACGTAATAAAACAGGGAACCCATCCCGGCTCAGCCCGAAATCAGGGTGTCAAGTCACGAGCATCTAGAAGGATTTTTAAGTCAACTACAAGCCTGTAATACATAGAATAAAATCTGGAATCAAAGGAGGAAATCCGGTGCCGCGAACGCTGGCGGTCACCTTGCTCAGCCACGATAGCAAATCCTCAACCAGCTCAAACCCGCTACCGGGTAAACCAATACCTGCATCTGCACGCGAGTTGCAGGGAGTAAAGTGAGTACTCTAACTCAGTGAATAATAAAGGTAAATAATAACTGAGCGGTAAGAAAACACATAAAGCACTCCATCATGCTATATAGAGCAGTGCAAATCTTTGAGAAAACAGTAAAACCGTAAAAATCCTTTAGAAAATATCTGGGCTCGGTTAAAACTTCCTTTGAAAATATTCTTTTCAACAGTTAAGCAAATGAATGCGAAAACAGATAGTGCAAATCAGCACATAAGTCAGCCCCTCGGGCACAGCACTCCACTAACAATTAACACCAGGGTATCTGGTAAACAGTGCAAGAAGTAGCATGGATGCCAATGAAATGAGAGTGCTGAATGTCATGACACGTAGTACAAACAGGAACCAATGCATGAATACAATGCAATGCATATGACCGATGCAGTGCGCAGCCCGATCCATTTGGGTACTCGCGCTCACTGTGAGGGTTCAGACTCCGGAGGGGCTCCTACAACCCAAGCACAATATCAATGTAACACCGTTGTGGCGTGCAGCCCGAGCCATCCATATATCCAGAAATCACCATAACACTGCTACGGCGCACAGCTCGATCCATGCTCAGTCCAGAAATGCACATAAGCCAATTGGGCACTATTAAAATCATAGTTCTAAGCTCAAAACGTCAATAAAATGTTGTTTAAGTTTTCAAATCTTAGAAAAATAGTTGAGTTTGCAAAACAGTATTAAAGCCTTGGACCGAGATCAAATAATATGCAAAGTAATGCGAAAACAGTGATATCAATACCTGAAGGATTCACAGTTGGCACGAAGCCCAAACATGGCAATCAGCCCAAATTATGATGATGACAAGTAGTTTCAGTCAAACACGTGGTAAAAATCAACAACCGGGACGGACCAAGTCACAATCCCCAACGGTGCTCTACCCCACGCTCATTTTCGGCATGTAAGTCACCTCAATACAACACTATAATGTGCAAATCCGGGGTTTCAAACCCTCAGACTATCATTTACAGTCATTACTCACCTCGAACCGGTGAAATCTCTAGCTCGTGACGCCCTTGCCCCTCAAATCGGCCTCCACGCGCGTCGAATCTAACCAAAATCAGAGCGAATACATCACAATATGCTAAGGGAACAATACCCAATCGAAAATAATCGAAAAATAGCAAAAATCTCGAAACTAGTAAAACCCGAGCCCCGGGCCCACTTCTCGAAAATTTACAAAATTCACATCACCGGATTCCTCGTCTCGCCACGAGTCCATACATATCAAATTTACCAAAATTGGAGTCCATTTGATCCTTCAAATTCCATTTTTAAATTATAAATTTTCAAGTCCTTGCTTTACCCCCTTTTGATGAATTTCAAGCAATTTCCATGTTAGATTTATCATAATCTCATGTATTTAGGCCAAGGGACTTACCTCCAATCGATTCCCAGTCGAAATCTCCCTTCAATTCCGTCCAAGAGCTCTCAAACTTGCTAAAAAATGGTGAAAATAACATAAGCCTCGCGGAACAAAAATGAATATAAAACCCTTCTGGCATCATGGGTTTCCGCTTCTGCGGTCCCCATGCCCGCTTCCGCGCAACCGCTTATGCGGTTATTATCCGCTTCTGCGGAGTTTCATTAAAACACCCAAGGCCGCTTCTGCGACATAATTTCCGCTTCTGCGGAACTTCACCTCCAGGACAAAATCGCTTCTGTGATCGCCTGTCCGCTTCTGTGGACTCGCTTAAGTGAAAAAGATTCCACTTCTGCAGAACTACCCTACCAGACCATAAGCCACTTTTACGACCCTCCTCACGCTTCTGCGGAACCGCTTTTGCGGTCCATTTCTGCATAAGCAAAAATACCAGGTACCAGCTGCAACCTGCAATTCCTCAACTCAAATTTCACCCCGATAGCCATCCGAAATCACCCCAAGGCCCCTGGGACCTCAACCAAAAGCACAGAAATGGTCCAATACCCTATTCAAACTTGTTCCAATCCTAAAAACACATCCAACAACATAAAAATCCTCAATTATCATCAATTTCAAGCCTAAGTTCTTCAACTTCTTCCGAAACTCGCATTCGATCAAAAACCCGATCAAATCACCTCCGAATCATCTGAAATTTTGCACACACATCACAAATCACATAATGAAGCTACAGCAACTCTCGGAATTCCATTCCGAACCTCGGATCAAAATCTCACCTATCAACCGGAAATCGCCAAAATACTAACTTCGCCAATTCAAGCCTAATTCTACACCGGACCTCCAAAATGAATTCCGGTCACACTCCTAAGTCACAAATCATCCCCCGAAGCTAACCGAATCACCGAAAATCACATCTGATCCCTATAACTCATAAGTCAACGTCCGGTTGACTTTTCCAACTTAAGCCTTCCTTAAAGAGACTAAGTGTCTCATTTTCTACCAAAATCAATCCAAATCAACTCTAACACACCAAACACTGATAATGAAATATGAAGAGGCATAAAAGGGGGATAACCGAGCGTTAACTCATGAGACGACGGGTCAGGTCATTATGTCCTCCCCAACTTAAACAAACGCTCGTCCTCGAGCGTATCCAGGGTTGTTCTAGAAGCCAACCAATAGCTGAATGATCTTACTAAGTATATACCCGGGGGTGATCCCGCGTCACCCTATCTCATATAGGTCTGATAACACAACATAGCTAAAATCTCACAACCCATCTAGACCATCAATCGTAGAACCACATTACACTTTCCGCAATTATACACAAGACCAGAACCTCACACCTATACTCAGAATAAGTCTGAACCAGCCATAATAGCCTATACCTGCAACCTCCGTGAAATCACTTGATATACCACATAATCCAAGCACTCGAAACGATAACTTCTATTCACAGTAATTACCCACAACAACCAAATACCGATAGAAAACCTCTTATTTAGCTAAAGTCTCATTCCAACACTTTCATATACCGCCAACGATAAATAAAACACGCAGCAAACCGTAACCAATTCTCAGATCATCCGTTCATGAAGCCACTTCCCTTTTGACTAATACCACAGCAGATTTCCGAGCCGAACCTCGATATTATCCTTCCAACAAGCTGAAATCAAATCTGTTCGTATTCATTAATGACCCCAACGATCACCTCGA
>MU697467.1:7818-27896 GCA_026770625.1 Nicotiana glauca | reverse complement strand
GGTAGAGGGGTGTGGAGAGGAAGTTGAGACGGTCAAACGGTGTTATTTTGGGTTTGATCGGAGAAAGTAGCGTTTTCCGCCGGTAGGGTTCCGGCGGGCTATGGGAGAGGACGAAAGGGCGGCTAGGGTTTATGATGGAGAAGAGAAGATGAAAATGATTTTAAAGCTTTGGTATATTAGATATATTAAAAGAGGTATATTGAATTAGAACCGTTGGATGAAGACTAATGAACGGATGAGATTTGTTGATCTATGAACGACGTCGTATCTCTTTAATGAAGCCAATCGTTATGACCGTTGGATCAAATGATCTCAACGGCTCAGATCTTTTGAAACTGGAACGGCGTCGTTTCTTTTAAATGGCCTCAGACTTAGTCCGTTGGATTAAATTGATCAATGGTCCAGATCTATTTCTCGAAACGATGTCGTTTGGTTCTAAGGTTGGGGCTTGACCGGGTGGATTTTGGGCCTGAGTCAATTATATTTAAATTCTTTGGGCCATTGACATTTAGCCCAATTTATGTATATTTGTATTTATTTTAACTTGTATTTTCCTTTGTATTTTGTATTTTCCTTTTGTATTTATTGTATTTTTATTTCCTTTATTTATTTTCTGTATTTTCCTTTATATTTTATATCTTTTATATATTTTCTTTCTTGTATTTTTCTTTTTCTTCTATTTTTCTGATTTTCGCTAATTTTAAAAGTAATTAATTTCTATTTTTATGGTATTTTCCAATAAAATGCTATTTTGATTTTTCCTTTAATTTGTTCGCAAAATATATTAACACACAAAAAAAATTATAAAATTAAAATCCTAATATTACTGCCTATTTTATATGAATTATTATACAATTAATTAACACAAAAATGCCACAAATTATTTAATAAAGTTTAAAAATTATTTTGCTTAGATTTTAGGAATAATTTGCTTAGGGCAAAAATCACGTGCTCACACTCAAGACTTGTGAAGTTCACAAGCCCATGCAACTTGTCCTACGGGGGCATGCTTGTGAACTTGGCACATCTTTTGCATATCAAGCCCTTGTTCATCTATCAACCCACTCTTTTGATATTGATCACTCCAATGATCACCTTTTTTATGATACTATTTGTAATGTACTGCAACAAGCTTCTTGTAATGTTACCGTTTAAGTTAATATAGTTTCGTCGGTTGAGCAAAAAAAAATTAAAATTCAATACTGTACTTTTTCCTGCATTATTTCAATACTCTATACTCGGTTTGAATCAAAGACAAAACTTTAGGGATAAAAATGAACTTCTGGCCAGACTTTTGGACTAAAATTAGTGAATTGCCAGCTACATAAATTGTACTTTAATAAAATTTTGAAGGTGTCGGTGTGAACAATGAGTACACTCAATAATGAGGATCTCTTATCTAAATTGACTAATGGGCCCCTGTTTTCATCCTTTGGCCCAGCCCGGACCCACCACCCATATCAGTGCACGCCATATCGTGTAGCGTGTATCCCACTTCCCGATTTGTCCCTTTTGCCTCAGTCGGAAACAACCGCAAAGATCAAAAAACGTTATCAGTGTTTCCGTAACTAGTTAGCAGTAAAAATAAAGCAGAAGTTTAGCCAATCGATAAAAAGAGAACAGACTCTGCCGCCGAAAAAGGGAAATTACGAAAAAGGGAATCGCCAAGGCACAACGGTCTATGGTGATTATCATTACCGATAAAATAACGGTGCTTTTTCATTGCTAATCATTGCGTTGCTTTCATTTTGAATTCAATTTTGGGGGAAGAGGGATATTGTTAGGGTTTTGAATTCAGAATTAGAAGGGAAAGGATGACGGAGGTGGTCGTCCACATATATGATGTGACGAATAGTGGCTCTGATAAGACCAACAACACAATTGTTCAGATCAACAAGTTTTTCAAAGACGGCATCGGTCTAGGTGGCATCTTCCATAGCGCCGTCCAGGTTCACTTATTTTACTTTTTGCCCAATTTGTTGTTCTCTGTCGGTGAATTGGATCTAGGGTTTATTAGTGGAAATTCGGCATTGGGATTTCTGTTGTTGTTCCGTCTTGAGTTGCTGGATACTGAAATTTACTGATTTTTATTGTGTTATATTATATTTTTGATGCCTGGGAATATTTAATAAAAGGGGATCTGGTTGAATGTGTTCGTGGTATATTCTCAAACATCTCTCTTTTTTGGGGTCAATTAACATTTCCATAGAGCAAAAGAGAAGAAGCAGAAACAACCAAAAAGCATTTAGCACATAAGGAGCTTTTTATTTGAGGATCTAACGAACAATTTACTGTATCTAACAAAACATTTTAGCGAGGAAAAGATTTTCTAGAACTATCAATTTTCTGTATGATCTGCAGAACGACAAGTTCCTTTTGTTTTGTTTCTCTTTCTTTTCTTTTTGCTTCTCCTTTGACACAAAACTAGTTTACATAGTGGACCATTTTGTTTTGTAGTTTCTGGTATGTAAGATACTAGTAACCACTTTTGTTAATCTTCTATCTCCCATCTGTGACTTTAAGCTGAAACTGTTCTTGAATGTTTGCTTTTGTGTATACAATATTGAGCCTTGAGGACTTGATTATAATAAAAATCCCCAGGTTGAGTTCATGGTAGATGCCAGCAGTTGTAACAACATATCATCTAGAATTATTAAAGCTGAAAGCAGGTTTGATGAATATGACTTATCGTTATATCAATTGTCATCTTTGAAATCTGTTAATACTTGAAAGGCGTTCAGTTCCCCAGGGGTGGCCTATTGGTTGAGGCCAGAGGCATGAGGATAGTAGTTCTAATCCTAGCTATAACACTTGGCGTGAGTCCATCTATCCCAACATGACATAATCATTTCCTTTTCACCATCGGGCATCTAAAAATATATATATTCTTGGAAATCTTAGCTTTCTATTTTTTCTGCTGCAAGCTTAACTAATCAATCCTCACCTATCGTCTTTTCAAAGATCCGAGTTTTTATTTTCCTTCAATCAGACTAGAAGGGAATGAGTTCCCAACTTGAGCATTGTAAAAAAATTCTCCAAATTTTCAAGCCATATATGTGGTATTAAGTGTTGGCGATAATGCCTTTCCTGTATCAGTGTTGTCACAAGCGAAAAGCTCTAAAAAAATTCTCCAGGTCTATTGGGGCTTTAAGCGCAAAGCATAATTTAAGTGTGGGCTTTAGTAAAAAAATGTGCAACGATGGAAATCAATAAAAATATATATGTAATTTAAGAAAAAATTAACAAATTCATTCTTATTGGTTTCCATAAGACATTATACACTTATTTGCGATTATATTTATTGTTTAGTACCACTCCATTCAAGATAGAACAAATGGGCAATGGGTGTGCACACCTTAGTGCCTTACCTAAATTGAAGCGCAGCTTAAGCGAGGCGATCTCCCCAAGCTTTTTTGAGCTTCAGGGCTTAAGCACACTTTAAATGAGCTTTTGACAACATTGATCTGTATGAGATCGTGTCCGCCTGACACTTCCATACATGAGGTTATAAATATATTAATAAGCTCTTTGATCCTTGCAGTTTACCCAAAAGTGATTGAGTGGCATTATTGCTTCACGGAACTCAATATCTAATGTATCTTTTATCGAAATTGAGAAGACTAGGGACCATTTTTTTTAATGACTTAAAGTAAATGCAAAAGTACTGGTTAGTCTATGCCGACATACATTGAAAGAACTGATTATCTTTGTTATAAAAATTTAAGACTATGATAACTGATTTTTTCACATCCTTGCATCTTGAATAAGATGTCAAAACTGTGTTGATCCTTTCATAGAGCTTCACAATTTGTCTGACCTAGCATTTTTTTCTGATAACTGACATATGCAAAGGTGTAAGCACGATGTCCTGTTTCTAACTCTTTCTATTATCAGGATATATTGGTTCTTACTTGCAAAAATCTTGGATGGTCTCATCTTGTGTAGTGTCCCTTTAAGCTCATTTGATGGTGTCTTCAGTTGTTCTCTAACTTTTTGCTGAACTTTTGTCTCTTGTTAGTCAAACAAGATTTTTTTGTAAAAATGTTGCTCCGGCTATACTGTCTATTGCTCCACCTTGTGTTTTTATCCTTTTGAGTTTGTGTCTTAATAAATGTGAGATTTGGTCTATATTTTACACAGGTTTATGGAGATGACGAGTGGTCATTCGGGTTCTGTGAGCAAGGCACTGGAGTTTTTAGTTGTCCTGCTGGGAAAAATCCAATGTATACATACCGTGAATGCATTGTACTTGGAACAACAAACCACTCAATTTTCAAAGTGAACCAGATACTGAGAGAGCTTAGTAGAGAGTGGCCCGGACACTCGTACGATTTATTGGCAAAGAACTGCAATCACTTTTGTGATGAGTTTTGTGAAAGACTTGGTGTTCAAAAGCTTCCTGGTAATCTTTTTCTCCCGCCTCTCTGTTTTCCCTTGCCTGTTGATCTCTGTTTGTGCTATAACCATTTTAGTCTACAAACACTTAGTAGTGAACTTGAATTTTGTGCAAATGTACGGTCACTACTTTTGGTGTCTGGAGAAGTACTCAAATTATTATGTATTTGCTATTTCATCATTTTCAATTAGGTGATGTCTGTTCACCAGTGAGATGTTTTACTTTGAAGACAGTTCTCGGTTGCCAATTCTCCTCATACTTATTGAAGCTCATGGAAACCACCTTTTCTCGGCTTTTGAATTTGACATTTTTACTGAATGTTATTTCTTTCATTCCAAGTTCAGTTTCCTCCTCTCTCTTTTTTTTTTTTTTTATAATTTTTATGATAAGGAATTCCTTGTTTCCTAGTTTGGCTTCTATGAATAAATTGATTGATGAACATTCAAGCTTAGAGCAAGGTGCAGAAACATGATGGAAAAGCTGCCCTTTAGATTGCCAAGAACATGATCCATGGTTATAGATATATTAACTTTATAAAGTTGGATTTAAATGTTGGACCCCTAATACGAGGAGCGGGGAACACCTAATATATTTTGATTATCCCATTGAAGTGTTCAGTAAGCAAAATATTCCATTACCAGTAATTGACACTCAATTATTTTGTCCACTTCCTATACGTCAGTCAAATTACTTAATAATGCTAAATTAGATAAACTTATACATTTTGAAACATGTATTAGTGATGCCTCCCTTCAAAACAGCTCTGGTTCCTCTCCTTCCAACTAGTCCAAATTCCAAAAACACATGCTGGAATGGTTCTCCAGATTTTCTTCAACTTTTTGTTTCTTTTACAGCATTTAAGTGTTTAAGTGCATGGTTCTTGTTAAAGATAAGCTTTTAAATGCATGATATATTTTGCTTATCTGCTGTGTAATTCACGCTAGTAAGAAGCTTTCATTTAATGTCTTATCTTAAGAAATCTGTCTACTAATACTCTTCTCCAAAACGTAGAAGGTCTTAGGTGTTTTTTGTGGGAGGGTGGGGGTCGGTCCACATGTAAGCATGGGCGAAATTACTGCCTTGTGTTCTGATTGTTGCTTGTATAGAGGTCCCATCAGGTGCACCAAAATAACACTTCTAGAGAAGATTTGAGATGTCATTTTACCTTACCAATAGAAATAATTATGCAGGTGATGTATTTCATGCAGTGAAGTTAGACTGGATATTTAATAATGGGTTGCCGCTTTGTCTGCTAGGGAGCAGTTTTATAATATCCACATTATCTAGGTATACAGTAAAAAGATAGATGCACGCTTGAAATATTCTTCCGTAAGGACATGAGTTTAACACCCAGCATGTAAGCGTGAACCTTGTAACGTAACTTCGCTCCTGGAACTTATTGGTGCTAAGCATTCGCTGCTATATGAGTGTTGATTGGTGGTACTTTTTGCGATTGTTATACTGTTTGAATATATCACTTCAAGAAATAGATTTGCAGCAAGATACAAGCGTGATGATGCTCGACTGCTAATGCTGATTCAAAAGCAACTTTTCTTAATCATGGGTTATACTGCTAATACAGTAAAAAGATAGATGCACGCTTGAAATATTCTTCCGTAAGGACATGAGTTTAACACCCAGCATGTAAGCGTGAACCTTGTAACATAACTTCGCTCCTGGAACTTATTGGTGCTAAGCATTCGCTGCTATATGAGTGTTGATTGGTGGTACTTTTTGCGATTGTTATACTGTTTGAATATATCACTTCAAGAAATAGATTTGCATTAAGATACAAGCGTGATGATGCTCGACTGCTAATGCTGATTCAAAAGCAACTTTTCTTAATCATGGGTTTAACTACCCATGTTTCTCTGTGGGATCTTTTCAATATCACTTGATTCCTGGAGCTTATTGGTGCTAGATGTTCACTGCAATATGTTGGTAAATGGGAGGAATTCTATTTTTGATTCCTATGCTGTTTGGATATCTCACCTCGAGAAATAAAAGTTCTCCCAAATGGGAACACATGGCGAAACTGTCACTGGTGCTTGAGTTCTAATCAAATGCTGATTCAAGCAGCCTCTTTAACAGACATTTGTATATCGTGCAGCATAAATTTTCTGAATCTTCTATCTTCTGTCTGTAACTCCCTTCATAGACCATATTCTTATAGCTTCTGTAACAGGTTGGGTGAACAGGTTTGCTCATGCTGGTGATGCTGCCGTTGAGATAGCTGGAACTACTGCCTTTAGGGTGAGATTCCTCTACTTTTGGATGTGCATTTCTTTATTTCTAATGTTATATGTGTGGTTACCAGTCTCCTAGTTCCCATTCTACTTCTCTATATGTGCCCCAATTATTTGACCCTTTCCCTGAAGGGAAAATCTCTCGAAAAGTTTTATTTTATCTAAGATTACATTACTTTTATGACTGTAATCTAGATTGAACATTTTTTCCAACTTAATTTCCACATTCAGCATATTACTTTTATGTCGTTATGATCTCTGTGTAGTAGTTAAGAAGCACCAGAGACAATTTTGTTTTGGTTGTTTACTTTGCTACGTCTTGCTAATTTAGCATAACTTTTGCTTCAACTTGACTTCTTCCGTCTCTATGTAGCTGAGGCAAGCTAAAACAGAGATTGTTACAGCTAGTAAAGTGGCATATAGGTTTTTTGCGGGAGTTGCTTCCAACAATTCAGTTGCCCCGGATTCTCCTAACTCTAGTCGGGGAACTCCTAGATTTCAAGCTAATTGGTTTAAAAATTTTATCGCCACTGGTGCTAAACCATCAAGTAGTTCAGATTTGGAGAGTCACAGTGAAGAGGTGCTACATCAGCAGCAGCAGCATGGCACAGAGACCCCTCTGAGGCATAACTCGCGACAGGACAGCTGAAAGGAATTCCACCATGCGCTAATCCATGTCGTAGTTCATGTTGTAGTCAGACACAAGGAATATCGTTTCCCCCACGTTGACTGTTGTGGTTGCTCACTCGTTATTCTCTAGAAAATGCAAGCTTGTTGCTGCTGATTTGTTGTGGAATTATGTAAATCATTTTGTTGTTCTTTAAATGTTAGAAATTTGTTATGGGATTATGTAAATTTTTCTGCTCTTTTCTTGATGCTGAATTAAATGTTAGAAGCTGGACGACCAAACAACATTATTCTTAATACCTTACCTGTTGTCTATTTATTTTCATTTACACATGTTATTTCTGGGCGGTACAATAGCTGTTCTTCAATACAATTTACATGGAAGATATGATATTCGGGGGGATGGGCCCAAACTTCATCCAATAGGAGGGTTAGTCTCAATGAAGTTACCGTAATGCAAAAAAGGAGGAGAAATCAAGTTGTCGGCTTTAAGATGTCCGCGGCCACAAAATTTTAATATGTAGCGTATCTTGGTCGTTTCATTTTCATGATGGATTTTGGTCACAAAAATAGCCTCTTCTTCTCTTCCCATCCTAGAAGAGATCCGTCGATAATATTTGAAAACAAATCCAAATAAGTGTTTCGTTGCATTTGATTCGTTATTTCAACTAAGGTTGAGATAGAAAATTTAAAATGTGAAATCACTTAGGCCCAGTTTGGCCATATATTTTGGAAACTTTTTTTCAAATCTTTTTTGAAAATATTATTTGTTCATAGATTGATGATCTATTTTTGAAAAAATTTTGAAATATTTTTCAAGTTCCCAAAATCTAGTCTAGAGTAGATTTTGTGTAAAATTTGTTCTCTCACTCACAAAACTTCAATTTTTTTTTAAATAAAATGCATGTCCAAACATAATTTCAACTTCCAAAAATTATATTTCAAAACTACTTGAACAGTATTTCAAGTAAAGCATACTAATGGATTTCACTCATAAAACTTAACATTTTTCTCCAAGTGAAATTCAAATGAAAACACAACTTCAACTCCAAATATTCTTCTTCGATTTTAACTTAAAATACTCTTTTTTCAAACTTCAACCAAATACTATCCTTGTTATAGAATATACAGAAACCAATTATGAAATTGACGGTCCACTCGACGAGTTAGATCGCAGGGTCTGAACCACTGAATGCATACTACTGCGTTTAAGACCTGAAATCCTCCTTTAAATAAATAGTAAGTGATAGCTCAACATTTTCCAAGCAAGGATTTCAAAACCACAATAAGAACATGAAATCAAAAGTACATTTACTTAATACTTGACAGCCCATCACCTAATCGAGCAAAGAGTGCGATCAACTGAATGTTTTCATAGCCAGCCATAGATATACCTGAACTTCTCCCACCATGTAGCTCTCATGAACTGAAGGTGTAATTTAACCACTCTAAACTTACGCATATAACAGCTCAACAGGTGACAATCAACCAGCAGTACTAGAGTAAAATTTAAAACACAAGCAACAACAAAGAGCGTACATATTGCAAACGGATGAGTTCACCTTCAAATATATACATGAGATTTATTCAAACTCGTTAAGATAAGAATAGTAGTTTGGCACCACCAACTGGATTACAAACTTTAAGACTTCCATTAGTTCACTCCCTCAACACCTGATCGAAGATATACGAGTCCATTGGAGCATCTTCAGCTATCTGAAGTGATGAGACAACCTGCGCTGCAAGTAGATCAGGAGAAATTCTTGCAACCTCCCAATTTCCCTCATCAAAATATTGATACTGAATATCCCTTACACAAGGTACAGATGAGATCATCCAGTCAGAATTTCCCCACTCATTCGACATGCATCCGTACCCGCTTGCACCAGAATCCCAGTCTGTTCCTTCAGGTGAATATGTCGAGAAGTCTTGGTGAGGGAGTATGGGTCGTTGTCCCCCAATGTACAAATCAAAATTGCTACAAAGATCCCATGCATTCCATCCATCGTCCTTCTTCAAGATAAGCTTACATGAGTCATCAGAGTCTTCATCCACAAGGACCTGAAGAGCAACTGCCTCAGCAATCGCAGCACCCTCTTCATCAAGCCTTTGCTGTTCTTCTTTCTTCTTCTGTTTCTTTTTTTCCAGTTCAGAACGGATGGCAGCCGAAGTAGCCAAGGCTTTCTCCAAGCGCCTCTTCTTTTTCTCAGCCTGTTTAATTCGATCCAACTCATCCTTAACTTGCTTCTTCTTGCCTTTTCTAACTGCAGATGCAACTTTAGCACAGTCCATTTTTCCAACTGATTCTCAAACAATAACACTTAAACAAATCTGACTTTCCCTTTGTTAAGATATCTCTAAAGAAGTATTCATTCTCTCTGTGACTAATTTATTTTCCCTTCCTTTGTGCCCTGTTATTAATACTATTGCAAAAGACTAAATGCTACCCAATCTAAAGCGTTTACTAAAAGTACACCTACACAAACTCAGGTCTAAAGGAATACCTCATTTTACGAACAATACAGTCCCAGACAGAAACAACAGGAGATTGAAGAAGAGAAGATTGGTAAGCGCTCATAGGCCCGTCACTCACCATTCTTCCTAGTTTTCCGCAACCCTGACATTTACCCATCTGGCAGCAACTAACCAAACTACTAAGCTCACTGAAAACCCAACAAAATGATGTCTATACTTGTCCGCTTGCAACAACTCACATGGCCTTCCCTCCTGTAGAACATGCACAAAATTAGTAAATAAATTCCAGATGTTAACAGAACGAATAATTGGAAACACAATCAACAGAATTCATCCTAGACATATGTATATCACAATGTACACCACGTTGTGTGTGTGTGTATATATACATGTGTGTGTGTGTGTGTCTCAAAACCACGGATAATCTAGTCATACAACTTATTAAAGAGAACAGAAAAACAAAAAAAGTACTCATATTGATGAAAAATCTACCACCAAAACAGAGGGAAATTTAAGAGATACAAAAACTCCCACCCCAACAGCTACTAGACAAATCATCAGCGTCCTCAAACGTCAAAAGAGAGCACCAATAAAGTCACATTACATATTATCTAACCGCCTAGTGCGCATAGATCAAAGCTTAGTGGAGAGACCATACATAGGAAAGTTACAAGGGCAGGTTATCAACAAGGGTCGATGGCAGGTTCGAATATGAAAAAGTCAATAATCAAAGATTTTGCGGAGGGTTTAATAACATACTGGTTGAATCCTGGACTTTCATGTCTCATACATGAGATTATGCTTAGGACATAGTCATATCAGTTATGTCTAAATCTAATCCTATCATCTAAGTTGTTTTTATAAACGACAATTTATTCTACATCAGAAGCTGTCATAGTGGATAAAACTAAACCAAACCCTAATTTAACAAAATTGTGATTCATATAAGATGGCCAAATCAGAAATTGACTTAATCATACAGAGGAAAAAACTACAAAAATCAATAAATCCAATTAGATTCAGTTCATATCCGAATACAACATCAAACGATAACAACAAATTCGACCCGCATACAAAGAATTCAACTTTCAATACTTAACATCAGATCGAGCATACCCAGAATCCAAATCGGATAGAAAAACAGAAAATAACTATAAAAACCAAATCTTTTAGATCTAATTGGAACACAAAGCAAGAATTAAAAAAACCTGTGAGAGAAAATGGCCAGCGAAAAGCTCTTCCAGCGAAGGGTCAACTAGAAAGAGAGAGAGTATAAAGATGTGTAGATCTGATGATAAGAAAAGCAAAGGTGAAATGAGAAATGGGGGCGAAGAAAGAGAGATAAGAGAGGCAGAGAGGATAATATAATAAGCAACTGATCACATGAAATTGCCGGTTGGAAGAGACGGGGATGAGTAGGAGAAGCAAGGGTATAATTGTCAATTTGTTACCTATTTGTGATGAGACACGTGGGAGATGAGTAGGGTCATTCTAGAATTTGTGAACTTTCTTTTTCTTCCCTACTCGACTATGCTATCCTAGTGGGACCCAACTAAATATGAATGCATAGGGTATAAATTTTATTAAATTCTTTTTGGAACAAATAACAAACAAACAAAAAATTATAGTATAATCTTACATATTAGAGATTGACGAGAATAATATGTAAGCAGTCTTATACCTACTTTGTGGAGAGAGAAAGGTTACTTCTAATAGACTCTCGGTTCAGAGAAGCATAAGTATCACATTAATAAAGATAAAAATAAGAAGCGTAACAACGAAACGAAAAGCCAGTTGCTTTTAAAATAACAATTTAAAAATATTTTTTATATATTAATATATAATAATATATTTTATACATAATTCATATATATTTTAAATATTTAACTATCCAATATAATTATTTTTGATCGATTGATCAAATGTGTAACTTGATTAATCTTTTTTTTATGCACATTTATGAGTGACTTAAGGAAATGATATTTGTTCCGATAGTTAATCTAATTGAGAAATTATTTTTTGTTTTTAAAGCTCAATTTAAAATCTCAGATTAAATTTTTTTTTTAATCATCCCACCCCACTAGAATTTGTGAACTTGCTTGTGAGGAAGGATACTTGGAATAGACGGCTTGGATTAAGTGTTAGTTGGTGGGTAGGACCTTTTAAAGAAGAGAAGTTTGAGCCGGTGAATTTGATTTATTTATTTTTGCCTTTTGCTACTAAAAGGAGTTTGCTTTTGCTTTTACTTCCTAAGGAGTTTGCTTTTGTTTTGAAAAAGAGGGAAATAGGGTATTGGTTGGAGGAGATAAGGGAATCATCGAAGATCATACGGTTGGAATTGACGGCTGTGATTGGATGAGCTTATTCACTCTGTCCTCGCATGCCAAAGTGCACAAATGAAAAATGGTGAGGGATGATAAAATATCTAGTATAAAAGTTGGGGACCGCTAGCTGACAATTAGGGGTTCATAAAAACCAAATCAAATCGACAAAAAAAAACGATTCTTTATGATTTGGTTTGATTTTAGTTTCGGTAAAGGTCCAAATACCCCCCCTAAACTTTACGATAAGGTCTATATATAACTTTGGTTAAAAGTTTGGCCCATATCCAACCTTGCCGTTACACTATTGGCCCGGATACCCTCCCTGGACTTTACGATAAGGTCTATATATAACCCTTCTTTTTTTAACAAAATATTTTTTTTTGTAAAAATATATTTGTAAAAACTGAAAATTATTTGTTGAAAATAATTTCTTCAGTTCTTAAAAAACGAAAATATTTTGTTAAAAAATGAATTTTTTTTCCTGTTTTTACAACAAAAAAAAAATAGTTTTTACAAATTTTTTTTTTCCAGTTTTTACAAAAAAAATCTTTAAAAAAACTAAAGAATGAAGAAAAAAATATTTTTCAAAAGCGAAAATAATTTGTTGAAAATATTTTATTCAGTTTTTAAAAAACGAAAATATTTTTTTAAAAACTGAAAATGTTCTAATTCCTCTGTTTTTACATTTTTTTCAGTTTTTACAAAAAAAATATTTTGTTAAAAAAATGATTTTCTCAATTTTTTTAATGTTTTACAAAAAGAAATTAGAACATTTCCAAAAGAAAAAAAAATTCTTTTTATGAAACTTTAAAAAATTACAAAAATCATTTTTTTAACAAAATATTTTTTTTGTAAAAACTGAAAAAAAAATTAAAAATAGAGGAATTAGAACATTTTCAGTTTTTAACAAAATATTTTTGTTTTTTAAACACTGAATAAAATATTTTCAAAAATTTATTTTCGCTTTTGAAAAATATTTTTTTCTTCACTTTTCAGTTTTTTTAAAGATTTTTTTTTGTAAAAACTGGAAAAACAAATTTGTAAAAACTGTTTTTTTTTTGTAAAAACAGAAAAAAATCATTTTTAACAAAATATTTTCGTTTTTTAAGAACTGAAGAAATTATTTTCAACAAATATATTTTTACAAAAAAAAATATTTTGTTAAAAAAACGAAGGTTATATATAGACCTTATCGTAAAGTCTAGGAGGGTATTTGGCTCCGTTTAAAGTCCAGGGGGGTATCCGGGCCAATAATGTAATGGCAAGGTTGGATATGGGCCAAACTTTTAACGAGGGTTATATATAGACCTTATCGTAAAGTTTAAGGGGGTATTTGGACCTTTTCCGTTTTAGTTTTGAATTTTAAAAAGCGATCAAATTTGGTTTGGTTTTGGTTATAATCAGAAAAAAAAACAAAAAAAAAAAAAAATCCGAACCAAACCGATTATAGGAGTAGCTTATTTCAAATTTACTATTACACCTCTATATATGTATATTTTATATAAAGTTTCAAAATTTTTAGTGGTAAATGTTAATAGTTTGCACTTTTAGTATAGTTTTTTACCTTTACATTCTAGTTTGATTGGTAGTTTTCTTTTGTTAAGTATAAGAATCCATTTCCTGTTAAAAATAATAGTTTTTTAGTTGAGTTCTTAAATTGTTCATCACCATTTGATTCAATTATAATCAATATAACTTGGTAAATAATAGATTTGTCAAAGAGAAATCGATTTCATAGTGTACGTTGAAATGTGGTCGCCAGAATATGTGTTTGGTAATTGATGTCTTATATTTAAACCAACAAAAACCCGAAAAACCGACAAAATCCAACATAAATCGAATCGAGAAAAAACCGACTTAATTGGTTTGGTTTGGTTCTAATATTTGAAAAACCGACTTACTTGGTTTGGTTTCTTTTTAGGGAAAAACCGATCCAAACCAAACCATGAACACATCTGATGACAATGTTGTGCTCAGTTGGTTTGGATTTTCTCTTTGGGCCTCTTTTTCATAAACCACTATAGTTTAGAGCCTAGTGACTATTGTTTGCCTAACCACAACTAAGACGAAATATAAAAATACAGGAAAATAAAATATTCTTGCTCAGAGGCAAAATCAAGACCTCCGCTAACTAAGCGAACGCTCTAACGAATTAAGCTATGAGAGTTTGTTGCTCTCTTATTTCAGTTCAAACTAATTATCTCTTGTTTGAAGGATTTGCTATATTATTTAAATATAGCTATGAATGATAAATTTTATTGAAAGTATAGCTATGGATGATAAATATTGTATATATATTTGACGTCTCGCGTAATTTTTCCTATCCAATATGCAAGAGCTATTAGGTTAGAACGAGCCTTTTTTTAAAATTTAAAAAAAAAAAAAAAAAAGAAGAAAACAAACAAAGAAAGGTGAAGTAGAGCTTCGGATTTGAACGAGTAAATGAAATTACTGAAAATATATTAATTAATATTGCAAACAAGAAGAAAATGTAACACAACCGAGTTGGGTGAAATAAGGCTATATGGGACAAAGCGAAGCAGAGTACAAGTAAGCAATGACATCGTCAAATTATAAAAAAGTATACTCACGAAAAAGTCAATAAAAATCAATATATAGTATATATATGCATAATTTTATTTACCTAACTATACAATATAATTTTTCGACAAAATAATGTATATGGCTCCGCAAAAGAATATTTCATCCACCTTACTCTATTGTCATCCCTAATCATGTTGATATGATGACCAAAGTAACTCACAATAATCATAATATGACACAAATCGATTAGAATAATAACACGAGGTAGTCAGGTAGTACAATAATTTGATGGTTCTTCACTATATAAATGGTGTAATTTTTTTAACTTCAAGACCACTCTATAAATGGAAATTGATGTATATTCTTGAAAACTTTTAAAAGATGGGAAATCAGCTTCATAAAATCATCCAGTCATTATATTATGAATACATTATGCCATCACCCAACTGGGGCGACTTAATACATTGGGGCCTAAAGCTAAATATTATTTAGAGACCTTAAGTCTTTTCTTATATTTAAGAATCCTATATAATATTTATGTTAAATCTATTAGAGTGATTAATAATTTTTTTGATAATTAATTTCCTCTAATAAATCTTTATCAATTGACAATGCAACCAATCTATTTGATATTTTCTTGAAATATTGTTAAACAGATCTATGTTGATGTTGTATTAACGTTTCAATCCCTTTTTCTCATTTTTTTAATTGTGTGATTAAATAATCTCATTGATAATTTTCAAATAACAAATTTAAATTCTAATGTAATATATAATACCTATATTAGGTAAAAAAATAACAAATATCAAATTAAAAGAAAAAGAAAAAGATAATAGAAAACAATTAAGCATGATTTTAGAAGCTGAATTACTTGATATTAAAATAAAATTTCATTGCTCTAACACTTAAAAACTTGAGAAAGAATGAAAAAGTATGTGCAGTTTAATCTATCCAATATTCTTTATGTTATTTTTTAGAGAATAGACAATTTATATAGAAAAGAAAAGAATGTACAAAGTATAAATTTTAATATAAAACCGAGAAAAAAGAAAAGTACATTGATGCAAAATATAGATTATAAAATGATCACTATTTAATCACTTTTTACATCAAAATCTTATATTATTATTTATATTAAAAAAAATTAATTCTAAAATTCACTATTAAAAATTGAGGCCTCACTAATTTGGGGGCCTTAGGCCATTGCCTTTGTGGTTTCGGCCTTGCGCCGGTCTTGTCACCCAAGACGGTAAAAACTTATTTTCAACTCAGTGCATGCATTAAAACAACGAGGGCATAACTTCTATTATTCATATTAATTATTATTTAATTTTATAGTTATATGAAAACATCTATACATTTTTCTTGTATATCTTGGCATGAGTCATGACCATCCCTTTTTGGAGAAAAGTGAGTTTGCTACATGTTTTATGCTATTTATATTTTAGGCATAATACATACGGAGACACCTAAAGTTGGCGCGATCTTTCACTTAGACATTTAAACTAGGCTTCTTTCCAATTAGACACGTTTATTAGGCAATTCTCATACCAATTAGACACTTAAATTAGGCTCTAACCCATGACTTTTTTGGATAATATAACAAATACCTACAAATATCCTTACAAATAAACTTAACTTCATAACCAGATTTAGAGCACCTCCAAAACTGTTTTCTTCTTTCCTCTCCTTTCCATTTCTTATGCCAATTAGACCAGATATGCCTGGCACATATCCTAAATTCAGCATTGGGTAAAACTTCATTCAAAGCTGCACCAAATCCCTACACAATAATTAATAAGTCAGCAAAAAACGTGTCTAATTGGTATGAGAATTGTCTAAGAAACGTGTCTAATTGGAAAGAGGCTTATTTTAAGTGTTTAAGTGAAAGATCGTGCCAACTTTAGATGTCTCCGTATGTATTACGCTTATATTTTATGTTAAACACACAATTGGAAACACTCAAACACCCAGATTATTTAAGCCTTTTTAAGATAATCCTAACATTGTTCGTATTTTTACAAACTTCTTTCTGTAGCATATGCAAACAATTCAATTACAGGCAATCCCAACACTCAGATGCCACAAAACATTCCATTGAACCTGCCCTTCTTCACACCGGAGAAGATGTTTATAATGAACCCCACATTCACTAGGTGGGTTGTGCCTTAAACTCCAACCCAACAAGCTCCTCCACACAACGGCGGATCTACATGCAATTTTTGGGTGCTCAAGCACCCATTATTTTTGACAAGATTTAGTAAATTTATATAGGTAATTATAAAAATATTTAGATAAATATTGAGTGAGCACCCATAACTAAACTTTTTTCCCCCTCTTTCAAAATCTTTATCACTGAGTACCCACGATTTTAAAATTCTGGATCCCCACTACCTCCACAGAACCATCCAATACCCATGAAAGCCCAATGCACAGCAGGTGGACATGCAAAACCAAGAAGAAAATCAAGAGGAGAAGAGGTGGAACTCCTACCACATCATGGCGAGGTAAAATGTAACGATCCGGCCGATCGTTTCGAGATTTGTAGCCCCATTTTTTTATTTACTGCTCATTTTGTGCTTTATAGTTGTTATGTGGTTTGCTGGGATAGCCGGTTCGGGTCCGGAGAGATTTTAGAATAAATTGAGACACTTAATCTCAAGGTTGAAAACTTAAGTTGAAATGGTTGATCGGATGCTGGCTTATGAGTGAACGACTCTGGAATGGAGTTTTAATGGTTTCGTTAGCTCCGTTGAGTTATTTTGGACTTAAGAGCGTGTCTGGATTGTGATTTGGAGAATCGTAGTGGAATTAAGCTTAAAACAGCGAAAGTTGGAAATTTGGCATTTTGACCGAGAGTGGACTTTGTGGTTATTGGGCTCGGATTGGGGTTCCGAGAGTTGGAGTAGTTCTTTGTGTCATTTGTGACTTCTATGCAAAATTTGAGGTCAATCGGACGTGATTTGATAGGTTTCGGCATCGTTTGTAGGATTTGAATTTCCTTAGTTCCATTAGGCTTGAATTGGGGTGCGATTCATGTTTTTGATATTATTTGATGTGATTCGAGGGATCGACTAAGTCCGTATGATATTTTGGGACTTGATGGTATATTTGGCTGAGGTCCCGGGGCTTCGGATGAGTTTCAGATGGTTAATGGAGCAATTTTGGACTTGGAAGACTACTGAAGAGTTTCTAGTATCCAGTTCTGTTTCCCTTCTTCGCGTTTGCGATAAAAGTCCCGCGTTCGCGAAGGTTAGATGGTGGAAGGTGAGGATTTGCTCTTCGCGGTCGCAAAGAAGGAGACGCGTTTGCGAACGTCTGGGTGGTTGGTGCATCGCGAACGCGAGAAGGGGGACACGTTCACGAAGAGGATAAGAGGCAGTTGGGACCCCACGCGTTTAGTCTACGTGTTCGCATAAGGTAGGTCGCGTTCGCGAAGCATGGGTTCTGCAAGGCATCGCATTCGCGGGTGGTGCCTCGGGTTCGCGTAAGAGGTTTTGGGCAGCTGACTTATTTGTGTTACGCGAACGCGAGAGGAGGGTCACATTCACGAAGAAGGTATGCCTGGGCAGATTTAAATATTTCAAAAACGAGGGTTTGAGTTCATAACATAAAAATTGATTTGGGAGCTCAGTGGGAGGCGATTCTTAGAGAGATTTCCAGATCGATAGTGAAGTTTTGATATCGATGTCGGAATTCGATTCCTAAAGTTAGAATAGTTTTGTAGTGTTGAATATGACTTGTGTGCAAAATTTGGGGTCAATCGAATATGGTTTGGTTGGTTTCGGCATCGGTTGTAGAATTGTTGGGATTTCAAGTTCATTATGCTTGGATTGGAGGTTGATTCATAGTTTTAGCGTTGTTTGATGTGATTTGAGGGTTGGACTAAGTTTGTATGATATTTTAGGATTTTTGGCATATTTGGTTGAGGTCTCGGGGGTCTCGGGTGAGTTTTGGATGCTTAATAGAATTGGATTTGGACTTAGGCAATTTTCTGAACTTGCTGAACCTGTTGGTTATGCACATGTGGAGTTTGGACCGCAGATGTGACGCCGCAGAAGCGGTTAGGCAATTGCAGATGTGGTCTGAGGCTTGGAGATTAAATGTCGTAGATGCGGTTCAAGGACCGCAAAAGCGGAACCGCATCTGTGAGTAAAGGGGCACATGTGTGGAATCTGGTAACTTAATAAAATTTCATAGTTGCGGATTATGAGTCGTAGGAGTGGGACCATAGGTGAGGTGAACCCCTAGCAGAAACGGAAATCTCTAGGAAGAAAAGAGAGAAATTGAAGGTTTGAATTCATAACTTCTAAAATCGATTTTGAGCTCGGTAGAAGGTGATTTTGTGAGTGATTTTGAAGGATAACTATTGGGTAATGAATTCTAACTCTAATTTGGTTCTAATACATTAATCTATTGCTATTTTTCTCAACTAATTAAGGAATTTGAGGGTAGAAGTTTGGAAATGGGGGAAAAAGTTCCCCAATGGAAAATCTGAGTTTTGAATACGAATTTGACTTTGAATTGGGATGATTTTTGTACGAGTAAACTCGTGAGTGAATGGGTATTCATAATCCATAATTTTTACCCGATTCCGAGACACGGGCCCAGGGAGGAGTTTTGGGCGTTTTTCTATTTTCTTGCCTTAGCTCCGATTCCTTTAGCTAAACACGTTGTTTGTTATATTATGAAATTGATTTGATTAGATTTGGGCCACTCGGAGTTGGATACTCGTGGAAAGAGTATTATTTCGGATTGATTGAACTTGGTTCGAGGTAAGTGTCTTACCTAACCTTGTGTGGGGGAACTCCTCTTTGTATTTTGGTATCGTTGTTATATAAATGTTGTGTACGTGAGGTGACGGGTGTGTACACGTGCTAATTGTTGAAAAAAAACCCATTTTCACTAAGCAAATATCTGTGTTTTTCTTTTAATTAAGCAATACTTGTATTTGAAGTTCCTGTTAGGCTTAGGAATACATGCTTATGTAACTTAACTGTCTTATCTACTGTAATTGCTTACTTGGATTCTGTGTAGCATGTTTAGATTAGAATTTTCCTACTCTCTTGATACGAACTTGGATAGAACTGTAGATTTCTTTCTTGAGACTGTTGTGCGTTTACTTTGGGACCACGGGATGGTATCCCAGGAGATCCCCCTGCATGTTTACTTTAGGACTACCGAATGGTATCCCGGGAGATCCCCCTGCATGTTTACTTTGGGACTACAGATCGAAATTTCGGGAAATACCCCTGCACATTTATAGTTGAAACTACGGGACGGTATCCCGAGAGATCCCCCTATACTGGTTATTTACTTTGGGACTATGAGATGGTTGATGATAGGCTATAATTACGTGTTTTAGTCGATTATTACACTCTAATTTACTGCACTTTAGTTGAGTTGGCGCTTTAATCGCTAGTATTTTACACTAATTGTGTGTTTTATGCCTTGTAGGTGTGATTC
>MU697464.1:67237-81494 GCA_026770625.1 Nicotiana glauca | reverse complement strand
TTGAGTCCTATAATGCCATATTTTGTATTTTAAATTAATTTAAACAAATAACATGCATACACAAATGCAAACAAAATTCACAAAAATCACACACACAATGCAAAAACTATTTTATTTTGAAATTTTGGGAATAATTCTCAGGCAAAAATCATGTGCTCACAGAAGTCAATAATTATATTTCTTCTTTCTTTTTATAAATTGGTTGTCTTTTACTCGAGTTTACTCCATTATCTTTATTATTTTTTAGAGTAATCGTACAAAGTGAGAGGAAAGAAAAAAAGGAAGCGGAAAAGTTTAAAATAAAGGCATACCAAAATAGGGTAGGAAAGAGGGATAAAAGAAATAGACACAAAGCATAAAGAGAAAGTGAGATTAATGAATAGAAAAAGTTAAAAAACGGAAGAATAATGAAAGAAAAATAATGTAAAAAAGGAAAGCGAATACAAAAACTTATTTTTCCCCCTATTTTGGTTTATTTTACTTTGTTTCGTTTTCTTTTAATTGAATAGAAGAAAAGTTCATCAAATAAATAATTTACTATCGAATAATAGCAACAACAGAAAAAGTTCTTAGATACATAAATTTGAATTATACTACTAGACTAAGGTGTATAAACTCTCCCCCACAAGTTTTTGGGAACAAATTTAAATCACTTTGTTGGGCAGCAAATAAACGTTACAACAAGCTGGCAAATAATGTGAGTCTTAAATAATATTTTGCAATGTTTAGTTTTGAATTGTTTAGCTCTTCAATTTTGACTCATATACAGATTTAGCGAATTGGAAGTTGAACCTTGTTTAGTAGGGACACACTTGAAAAGACAATTCTCTAAACTCGAGGCTTATATAATTGACTTTTATATATTATGGGTAAACTAGATAAGTTGCTTTGATGAGTTGAGATGGGATTAAGAGTTGGAAACTAGGGTTAAGGAAATTAAGAAAAATCATAGAACTCTACATGAATTGGATTTGGACGAATATATTATGAATGGGTTGTAATTAGTAGTTTGTGGATTGATGTGTTTACCTTACAATGGACACACGCAATTTGATGAATTGACTCTTCCGCATGAAACCACAACCGGTGGTTATTGTGAATCAATTATATTGTTAGTTCGTGAAGTTGATACTCAGATTCATTCTAACTGTTGACCTTCTTTCTTTTTTATGCCACTGCTCCACTTTCTTTTCCTTCTCCTTGATATAGTTTGTTTCCAGTTTCAGTATCTACATAATTAAGTTGAAAGTTTCGAATTTGGTTGTTCGGTGTCTTCTTTCCTTTTATTTGTTGCTTCTGATCTCTTTATATTTTCTTTGTCCTAAATCTCTGTCTTGCAATCAGGTGAAATTGACAGAGAAGTGAGGCTTCTTGCAAAGGATGAAGATGATGAACTTGTTTAGACAAGTTCTTATAAAATGTGATTCCCCCCTATGATCAAGCTAAAGCATTTGGTGACACACATGCCGATCACAGTGTTGCAAGTTTACCTTGTGGTGGTAAGGGATTTTTACTATATCCACAATTAAGAAATTTTTAGAGAGATTTATATAACGAATGCAAAGAGTAAGCTGTTGGTAGCTGAATCTAACTTCTCTCTGTAACTGAGTAGGAGTAGGTAATGGAAATCAAAGCCTAACTTAAAATGTAGACGTATTACAATAGAATTACTACAAAATAATCTTCTAACTAATAAAGAAAAGAAGGGGAAGAATTTAGTACAATTCTGAGAAATGATGGAAGGTGTAGCCCACTTTGGATAGGCGTCTTATCGAGCGTTCAACAGTGTGATGGTAATTTCGTTTATAGAACTAGGTGTTTGTGTACTCCAAGAAAATTCAACATCTTTAACATTCCTTTCAGTGAAAAAGCCAGGATGTTTAGGTGGTGGCAAAATGTCTTCGCTGCTCAGCATCATAATCACAGTAGACATACTTGGCCTGTCCTCTGGATTCTGTTGAACGCATAACAATCCCACATGGATTGATCTTAATACTTCTGACACATAACATGAGTCCACCAGATTTGAATCGACCAGTTCCAATTGCCTTCCTTCTTTATGAAGCATCCATGCCTGCAAATCAAAGGATTTAAGTTATATAAACTATCAACTCTTGCACTATCAGCATTGTTTAACCTGTGATAGTAATTTACTTATCCCTTTTTAACAGGTTACCGATTAGCTTATAGTAGAAATTTGCAGTAATTTACCATGAGCGCATAAAACTTAAATGCATTAACAAATACTTTCTCTAAGTAAAGTCTTTTTCACTTAGGAGTCACACTTAGGACTTACATGTCCAAGAAGGTTGAGGTGGTGGTCTGGATGAACAAATCGTCTATTCTTCTTTCCACTCACAATCTCTAGTACTAATACTCCAAAGCTAAAGACATCTGATTTCACTGAAAATATCCCGTCGACTGCATATTCTGGGGACATGTAACCACTGCAACAAAGAAACCGCAGGATTATATAATGCAGGATATGCAAGTGCGCATAAACTACATGTCAAAGATTAAATCTTACTATGTTCCAACAACACGGCGTGTATTGGCTCCTGTCTCGTTTCCTCCGAAACTTCTAGCCATCCCAAAATCTGATATCTTTGGGTTCATTTCAATATCTAGCAAGACATTGCTAGCTTTCAAGTCTCTGTGGATGATTCTGAGCCTAGAATCTTGATGAAGATACATCAATCCTCGAGCAATTCCTTTAATAATGTTGAAGCGCTTAGGCCAATCAAGTATTGCACTCCTTTCTTCACCTGCCAAATGTTTTCAACTTATTACAATAATTTTTTGATAAACACAAAAGTAACCTCCGCTTGAAATCAAAGTAGAAGCTCACTTCTTGAACATTAGCATTTTAAGTATGAGGTGTTTTATATCACTCATAACAATTGATTGCATTGAAAGAAATGGTGCACACTAGATGTGAAAGACGAACCAAATATATATAAATCCAGGCTTTTATTTGGCAAGTATTCATACACCAACATCTTCTCTACTCCTTGAATGCAGCATCCTAGAAGCTTTACAAGATTTCGATGCTGAAGTTTTGCGATGCAGTTAACTTCATTCTTGAACTCATGAAGTCCTTGCTCTGATGTTTCTGAAAGCCGCTTCACTGCTACTTCTTGTCCATCTTCTAACACACCCTGTAAAAGTAGCTGTCCTGTTAGAAATTCAATGGAGGGAATGTTCATTTTTGCCCTACTATTCCAGTCAAGTTTTTGTTTAGGCAGCATCCACTTACTCAGTTTGTTTCTATCTAGAGGAGATGTTGCTAGAAATTGTTAAGCATACCATTAATTTGCACCAAAAAAAGGACAAAATTTTCTCCCATGGTTGGATTGAAGCTTCAAAGTTTATGCCCCTTTCTTACTTTGAATTTGAAACCATTGTTTCCTAAAACATTTTTGGTCTCGAAATAAGGCTCTCTACTTATAACTCATTTCATTCATCATACTATCCTACACTGCTGTATGTACTGACTCCAAGAGTTAATTTTCATTTTGTGTAAAGCAAAGATATTAGACGGCTTTGTTCAATGTGCTCTTGAGTCTTGAGTATCATTACTTGGAGTCTGAGGTGGTTTCTACCTTGTAAACTTGTCCAAAGCCACCCTCTCCAATCTTGTTCTCAAATGAAAAGTTGTCCGTAGCCTTGGTTAATGTAAATAAGTCCAAAAGTGGTAGCTCAAAATCTTCAGAGTGACTTTGATTACTGTTATCATTCTTGTTGCTGCGACCATCTAATCTCCCTGCGATTTGAACATGTAGGTAGACTTTGTTCAGACCACGCTCCACAAGAAATATTAGTGATAGAATTAATAACAGTAATTAGCCGCTTCAGGTTTTGTATGATTTGCTTACCCTTTGTTGTAATCACTGGATCCTCTCTCCTTCGTTTATAAAGAATCAGGCCTACACCTAGACCTAGCAGAATCAATGCAACGAATAGTGGCAAAGCTACTGCAAGTATGACAGCTTTTTTTCCATTTGATCCAGCTGAACCTGCAACATCTGCCATCCAAAAATTTTAAATAGTTGTTTCTACTAATAGTAGATGTTCTTATCCACTTCTTTATACTTGTTCTATTTATTTCATGGAAAACAGGACAGTCCAAGAAGTCTTTTTCTCCGTAATGTGGAATTGGATTATCTTTTTCGCCTTATATGAGCTTTGTTGATGGCATTGAAGTAGTCCATCTCTAATGAAACAGGCATGAATGTGTTTAGGACAGCCTAAAGGATAGTAGTCTGTTTGGAGAAGTAGAACCACAACCTTCTTAATGTTTACAGCTAGATCCTTGTATATACAGTCCTTTTTCTTTATTTTCTGATAAGCCTTATTGCTATTTGTGGCTTGAATCATTTCCTTGTATTTTTAGGAAAGCCATAATCCTACGGGTTTAGGAAAACTCATTGTTCTAATAGATTTGGGAAAGGAAAAGTTATTGTCCTTGTCAAATTGGGAAACCTTTCTCTTATACTTTGGCATTATTTGGGATCTATATATAGGGGTTATAGTTAGGATTCTATAGATTGTATTGTGCTTTTCTCCTTATTCATAGCGGAAAACTCTGGAAAACACTCTGCTTCTACCATGAGGATTAGACTTAACTAAACCTCGTTAAATCCTTGTATTGATTTTTCTTCTCTATTTGCTTTGTGTGTGATTGTATGCTAGCTAACCCACGATCTTTTGCAACAGTTATCAAATTGAACTCAGTGAATCATTCTTGACCACAAGCATTGTATGGTGAGAGTTTTGTACTATTATAGGTTTAACCTTGTATAGTTCTTTCAAAACTTTCCAAGATTAAAGGTAGGGAGGTTTCATTTTGGCAAGAAAAAAGGTCTCTATAAGTTTCTTAGATATTTGATGCTTTCTAAAGAACGTATCTCAGGTAATCAGTAAACTGCATATTACCTATGTCCGAAGCAGACATCCTAATATAGATATCCTGCCCTGATTGAGATAGCTGTCTGATGTCAACCAGCTCCCCAATCCATAACAAGCACCCACTTCCTCCATTGCGTATGTCCAGATTAGTATAACCCGTACACGAACAGTTTCTCAAGCAAACCGTCCTGCATTCATCTAGTGTCATTGTCTCATTGAACCAAGAAAATCGTGTATCAGGCAGTTTAACACCAGAATACTTTAGAAACCCATCTGCCGTGCAATTCAGTGAGCGTTTTCGGACACAACCACTCGACCAGTCAGACCTGATCCAATCATCTGGATGTTTTGGCTCGAATTTATCTAGACATTGACAAAAAGGATCACTCAGAATGTTGCAAGTGCTATATGCACCACATAACTTGTAAGTGTCACAGTCATCTGCATCTGCAGAGTGATAGTTAACCCAACTCTGAGTCTTCTCAATCCAAATGATGCGCATAGTTTTTCCAAAAGGCTTTATCACTAACGTCGAAATAACTGATTTGTTCACGAGTTCATAACTGTAATAAATTTCCCTACTGTTCATGATCAAGCCAAAAGAGATGATCGAGTTGTTCATCATGTTGGGTGCACCACTCCACCTAATACCATTCCATGGCCCTGCTCTAAAAGTCACGTTAGGGCCTTTTCTCATAAGGTTTTGTGGATAACCAGTAGGATCACAGTGGTAAGTATATTCCCCGGGAGCAGGATCATCATTACTTCTCCACGAGTTAAGATACCTTTCTAATCCAGTCTCCAAGTCCGTTCCAAGCTTCATACCTGCCAGCAATGTATTGCTAGGATAATCAAAGCTTTGCCAGAGGAATTTTTCAGGATTTGGATCATCTGTATCTCTCACCACAAAATTTCCAGTGTCCAGCAACTGTGCAACAGGATTTTGGACCCTTGATGAATTGGTTGACCAAACAGTGGCATTGGTATCATTGACAAGAACAAGAAGACCTGACTGAATGAATTTCAAGACCCCAGATTTATTGGTGACAGGAGCTACTCTATTAGCAACCCAAACTGGAGTAATAACAGAGGGTTTCTTGTACCATATTCCAACATAACGATTTGAAGAAGTTTCTCCTGGACTGAAGAATCCTAATTCAAATGTTCCATCAGAGGAAATAATAGTTTCACCATCTTTAATGGACTGAGTTGTAGTTATGGTATCCCCTTGACCATTAACCTTTGGAATTAAAACTAAGGAGCAGATTAGTAGACTAAGTAGAAATGTATCCATGGCTATACTTTGGTTGCACCTTTCTTCAAAACAGTTAAAGAGAATATATCTAACTGTGTAGGGTGGATAAGACAAGTCAATATGTCCTGTCTCTCGTGATCTTCTCTTCCGTAGGTGGTCTGAAAGACGACCACGACTTCATTTTGCAGGTCAATTCCAAGTACATAAGAGAACCAGCTCTTATATTTATCATCATGGGTTTAGGGAGCAGATAGCGTGGCTTATTTGCTGCCAAGGAATGGAAATAAGATGCATAGTACTAGTATTACCGATACTTAGGGGTCGTTAGGTTCAGAACATTTATATTCTTGCCCACATATAATATGAGATACAGATAATAGCTAGATATTTATATCTTTATATTGGTATTAGCTAAATTTTATAGCAAAACACGAGATAAATATAATCTCAAATTTTATATCGAGATTATATGGTATTAGCGTGAACAAACTTTATATTTCCTAGTGCAACAATAAGCACTCCATTATGTAGTTCATACGTACTACTCCCTCCGTTTCAATTTAGACGAGGTAGTTTGATTCAGTATGGGGTTTCAGAAAAAAAAAGAAACTTTTGTAACTTTTGGTCTTAAAAGCTTAAGGTGTTAAAGTTTTGTGGGGCCATGACATTTGTATGATTATAAAAGTTTTTCATTAAGGATAAAATCAGTAAAATAAAGAATTTAACGTTGAATTATTTTCAAATTTAAAAATGTATCATTTTATTGGAAAAGACTGAAAAAAAAGTTATTCATCTGGAGGGACTAGGGAGTAACTAGTAATATACAATATAAATATATTTTGCACCGGAAAAAAGAAATTCATTTTGTGACACAACTTGGATTGGTTTGGGCTATATGGACAATTTTATAAAATATCACGGTATAGTCAGTTTTCACAATGGTCAATGAAAAATAGTCAGCGTTTATCAAGTCAATGAAAAATAGTCACTATTTTGCTGCAACATANTAAAATTTGCGGGCGTATTTTGAACAGTGTTTTCGCTCAGATTTAAAGTGGCTAAATTTCGATGACTTTTGAAACTTGGCTATTTTTCAACGACCAGTGATAAATCTGGCTATTTTTTAATTTCTCACACAATTTTGACACACTTGTCCACATCTTAGTTACTTTTTGGCAAGATACTCCTTATATGTGGCCAAACTAGTTATTGGTAGTTCCTTATGCACTTGAATTTAACCACATGATACATACGAGCAGCGACTAAGAAATTGACAGTTCACACCAGTCTTGTCTTTCTTTATCTTTTTTAAGTTTTACAAACAAAAAAAAATTCATGTATCACATTTGGTGGTTTAATAATAGCCTTTGCATCTATACTTGCTTTTTGTGTCACGTTTTAATTTGTGTCTGTTTTGCAAAAAAAAGTGCAAGCGTACCCGCTTTTTCGCATAACTTCAGCATACGGGACTGAAGTAGCAAAGGCTATCACGCAAAACTTCAATATTCTAGAAGTCGGGCCTGAAGTTCAGTTATAGAGCTGAAGTTTTTGTTTTGTAACCGTTGATACCCAATCTTTTCCTATACAAAATACTTTCAAAATAGCATGTACATGCATATATAAGCATGCCCAAGTGTTTTGGTATTTTACATAATTTTTAAAGATTTTCAAAGTCAATTTATTGTCTATTTTAGCAGTACAAAATCCAATAATTATTCCCAAAGATTATCATTTTGGTGAATGACCTATTTTATTCTCATATTGATACCAAAATATATCTAAGGTGATTTTTCTATATTTTTTACAAATTTATTTGGTATTTAAAAGACTAAATTGCATATAGTTGCAATTGTAGCCTATTTTAAGATTAATAGCATTTTATAATTGTAAAATTGGGTCCAATATTTTTAAATTAATATTTATATACATTAATTGTTTTAGTATTTTTAATTTGCTTTTAAAATCATCTTTACTATTTTTTATAAATAAAAGGGTAAAACTAGCTATTTAACATTTAGCCTCAGTTCATTTCAATTACAACCCCATTTCATTTCAATTGTAGCCCTTAAATCGACCCAGTTCTACCCCAATTAAATCAGCCCAATTCTAATTTTAACCCGGCCCCCACCCAATATTTAAAACCCACCTGGTTCCCATTAATTGATCCAGACCGTTGATCATTTTGATCAACGGCCACAAATTCACCTTACCATTTTTAACCCCAAAGACCTACCTAATCCCTCATTCTCACCTAGACCGCCGCCTTTTGAATCCCAAACCCTCTCAAATCCTCTCAAAAACTCTCTGAAACCCTAGCCTTCTCCTACTCTCTTTTCAACCGCCGGTCACCGGAATTCGTGGCTTCTCAGTCTATGGATAGTTGGTACTCACCTATCTTCACCAGTAAGCCATGGTTGTTCGAAGCTTCAAGGCCTGACCTCGACGATTCCCTCTCCGATCTTCTCAGACCTTTGATTTCATGGCTCCTCCGGCCATGCTCCGGCATATTCAAGACTCAGGAGCCTGATTCTTGAAACTCAAGATCGGACCTATTTCCAAGCCTTTCTCATTTCTAGGGTTTAAGACTATTTGAGGTTCTTTCACCGTTATTTGCTTATATATATACTGTATCTATGCTTTTCTTGCCATCTAAAGTGTTTTCCCCAAAAGTTTCTTTTCAAAATCGTTTCTCTCCGATTTTAGGGTTTCTGAAAAGATTTTTTGGAAAAAATCTTTCTGATTTTCTTCTTCTTTGCTTTATGTGTGTTTGTCCATACCCTGCTCGTGTGATTTTTTTCATTACGCATGTAATGTCTTCTACCTTTTCTTTTTTACTATATATGTTACTTCTGTTAATCTTTGCTATGTCTTCTTTACTCTTTTACTATATGTGTTTACCATTAAGTTGTTTGATTTTTGTTTACTGGACCCTGCTCATGTTCTTACATGCTTCATCTACTTGTGTTCAAGTTTGTATTATCTCCTTCTTCTGAACTTGTTTAGGTTCCGAGTTTTTTCAAATATGTTCTTCATGATTTTTCTTCCTTTGTCGTTTAAACATGCTATCATATCTGTTTTGTTGAGACTCTGAAACAAATGACTTGCTTTCTCACCTTCATGTCTGATTCAATTTTGACACCTTAGGATTTGGGGGTTTCCTTTGACGATTTTGATTTTGTGTTCGAGTTAGGGTTCCACCTTGGGACCCTGGACTCTCAGACTCACTATGAGTCTGCAAATTGAACCTGTATCTCTTTGCTTATGATTCTAAACTTCTCTCTGATTAAACTCTCTTCTAAATAACTTGACAGTCTCTTCTTTATTCACATATTTGTGTGCTTTATATATGAGAACTCTTCTTTCAAAAAGGTTTTGCAACTACTAATTGATTCCAAATTCCTTTAATGGTGTTTACTTGATTGTTACTGATTTTCCCTAATTGAACCTTTCTTTACCATTTTCTTAACTTGATTCATTCGAGTAAAATCATGTAATTTTGATTTTAATGGTTGATTACCTTTCTTTTTTTTACAAACTGCGTACTATTGGTTTGTTGCCTTAAATAACTTCTATGTACTTACCCTTTATTATACTGCTAGGAAAAAAAATTCAAATCCATTTCCTTAATTGTTTTACCCATTTCAAATCAGAATCCCTTAACTAAAAGGAGACTGATTACAATGTTATTTCCTTACCTTTTTCTTACTTATTTGCTGCACTATAAAAAGGGCTCGACCCTTCTGCATTGAAACAACTTTTACGAACTTTACTACTTTAGAACTTTGAATTTCTGAATCCTAAGTTCAATACTCATACTCTCACATGCATACTCTCAATCACAATACTCTTTCAAACTCTCTGCTCTCTTCTTAGACTTTTTGTATTGCTCTGCTTGCAACTTGGCTTTTCAAGATTGCTGTTTTACTTATTTGTTTTTCCTGGAACTGGTATGTCTCGATTTGATTTCAGCTCCTTCCCTATGTGTTTACTTTATAGTTGCCATGTTCTTGCCTACTTTGTTGTTCATATTCTATATTAAACATGTTACTTTCTTTTATGTTTACTGCTTGTTATAAAATCCCCATACCCCATTTCCTTCTATGTGCTGAGTTAAAGTTCATGGCCTAGCAGTATCCAAATTACTGCCCAGGTCTTAACCTGACCTTCAGTGGGTCCTAACTCCCAAATTTAGCTAACAGGCTGATTAGGGGTGTGCCAACATCCTAATTGCTGGGCATGGCCACTAGCCTGTCATGGCCTTCCCTAATTCCCCCTCTATGACACTTACACTTACTCTTAGACTCTAAGTTCTGCCCCCCTCCTATGAGCCTTGCCTTGGGAACCTTGAGTTCCCTCTGAACTTGGACATTTGAGGCCTGGCCCTTCCACACTGCACTACAATCTAATCCTGCAAATGTAATTGGGGTGTGAGACTGCTTTGAGTTCATGAAGCTCCTTGGAACTTTGACACACCCAAAAGATGAGAAAGGCTTTGGAGATATGATCTTTGGAAGTTGGTTTATTTCATGTTTCAGACTAGGAGTCTAAATTAAGCTCTCCTTGGTTGGAATCTTTTATGTCTGATGTATTTCTTTTACTTTTCTGGATTCATTCAAGTTGTAATAATCTTGTAATACTTATTAGGTATATAGTAAAAATGGGTAGGGTCTCTCATGTTATGCATATGGGGTAGATATCATGTTTTAGGTCTTTTGTTCTGCAATCACAATATTTCTCGTTTATGTATCTGCACATAGAGATCCTGCTTATAAGTCATTTTATTACTGCATATAGAGATTCTGCCTATAGTTTTCATATAGAAATCCTGCCTATAGTTTGTTTCATTACTGCATATAGAGATCCTGCCTATAGGTTTTCATATAGAAATCCTGCCTATAGTTTGTTTGATTACTGCATATAGAAATCCTGCCTATAGTTTGTTTCATTACTGCATATAGAAATTCTGTCTATAGTTTGTAGAGATCCTGCCTATAGTTTGTTTCATTACTGCGTTAAAAATCCTGCCTATAAGTTACGTATTTCATTAGAGACCATGCCTATAAGTTTCTACATTTCAGCATATAGAAGTCATGCCTATAAGTTTCTGCACTTCTGCATATGCATATGTCATTAGGCCAAACAATCTATAGGTTAAAGAATAACCAACTGCATCCTAGATACCATGCTTATAGGACTCCTGCATTTACATAACCATTTTCAAATCAGTAACGCTTAGAATTCATGCTTTTAGGAGCATTCGTTTAAATCTGACTCGTTCAGTAATAATGTCGTTTAACATCCACAGAATTGGTTTATTTCTAAAAATCAGTAATCCTTCCTTAAAATTAGTATGCTTTACCTTGTTAGACATCATGCCTATAGGTCTCACCTAGGAAAATCATTAGGTAATTAACTGACTATACCAGTATTTAATAATTACAACCAGCAGGCAGGCCTAATTTGGACTTCTTATACGAAAATATATGATAAATCAGCCACCCTTTTAATGTTTAAGTTTAATTAATGACCTAACCAGTACCTGTAAGTCATGCTAAACAACTTTTGCTTTGAATGAGAAGGCCTATTTGAGCCTTTAACTGTTATATGTTTTTCTTTTTACCGCTCCTATGTGTTTTGTTTGTCGCACTAGATTTTTGTTCTTTTAAAACTTTGAAAAGCCAATATCCCTCCCCTTTAGGATTAATAGTCCCAACTGCCTCCGAAACTGATAGGATTGGGCCGGGTAGTAGCATGTAATAAGTAACGAGACAATTCCGTGATTTAGTACCTTAACTGGGTGGGTAAGGGTAGACATGAATACGATGATCACGCGATAACACCACATGTATAAATGGTTACCGGATGTTGCGTGGGGTGATCTATGTTATTTATAAACCTAGGACTCCCTCCCTCTTTATGTGTCTACTTCTTTTTTCAGAATTTTTAAAATTGTCAGTTTTCAGTTCTTTTAAACCTCGTCTTTTACTTTAATCATTTAAAATCTCTTTTAGTTATTTAATTTCCAGTACTATTTTCTTTTCCAAATTTCCGCTCATTTCATTCCTTTGTTTGATTATTTGTACCAATTATTTGACCCTCATTTTTTTGCACTTGTGTATTCTTTAAATAATTATGAAATCGCCTATTCCCAAACTTCAGCATGTTTATCTAACTTTTATATTTCCCTTTATTTTGCAATCGTTATGCGAAAGCTGTCTTGTATGTTTATTTGTTGTTTACATTTAAAATCACAATTGTAGCATGACTAGAAACCACACTAGTGGATCTTGGGGGGTGCCTAACACCTTCCCCCGAGATAATTTCTAGCCCTTACCCAAACTCTAGTTCTTCAACTCAAACCCCTCTTAGTGTCCTAATGCACTTCAATCATTAGGTGGCGACTCTTCAATTCAAAATGCAATTCCCAAAAGAAAATGAGTTATCCTCCCAAATGTTATAAACTCGATTTCGCCTTAGAAAAATGGGGCATCGACAGTAACTGGCGAACTTCAGCTCTAAGTTTTTGTTTTTGTAACTGGCGAACTTTAGCTCTAGAGCTGAAGTTTTTGTTTTGTAACTGGCGAAGTTTTTGTTTTGTAACTGGGGAACTTCAGCTCTAGAGATGAAGTTCTTGTCTTTGTAACTGGGAAACTTCAGCTATAGAGCTGAAGTTATTTTGTTCATTGTATGTTTTCTACCCCAAATGACACTCATTGTATGTTTTCTAACCCTATGTGTAGTGAACCTACAACTTCATAACAACAGTCAATAGGAGTTCACATACCAGAAAGACTTTCTTTCAAGGAGCCATTTGGTATATATTCATATAGACCAGCATCTGTTCACGTTGCGCGAAATAAAAGCCTAAAAGGCTGACAACAATTTTGTGATGAAACCTAGAGAGAATCTCAATCTCAGTTTTAAACTCAAGGGCATCCTGCTTAGATTGACAAGATGACGCTATAAGATATTTTATTAGCATAAGAAGAAGAAGAAAACGAAGGAGGAGAACGGAGAAGGAGAAATGTGGCTGAAGTTATTTAAAAAGTGGGTACAAGTTGAAAGTTTTAAAAAAAATGAGTATAGGTTAAATGGGGCCGACCAAATAGGGCACTTCGTGCAATTTTTACTCAACAAAAGCCAAAAGAAACAATACACAGATTTGTTTCTCTATTAACAAGAAAATTCAAAATTACATACCAAAGGAAAGATAGACGATTGTTTGGTTCAGCAAGTCCAATAATCTTTAAACGATCTTCCACATAAAACTTAGAATTAAGGTTTAATATATTAAAATTAACAATCCTGAGATTAATTATTACTTATGATATATTTGGCTCATCACATTAAAAATGAGATATGTAGTGTATAATATAAAACATATGATTGGTTTTAAAACTGGATAAATTTTAGTTTCCAACTGTAAACTTGATCTTAAAAAGAGTTTTGGCAGAAGGAATTTTTTTTCTTACTTGTTTTATCCAAGGACAACAAATTCTTGAACTTTTATTCCACATTGGATATAGTCTAAAATTATATCAAGATTATAGTATAGAGACAAGTTATATGGGTATTACTTATAAAGGAATAAAAAATGCAACCACATAGGGTGTGTTTGGAATAATGAAAATGTTTTTCCGTGAAAATTATTTTCCAAGAAAATATTTTTTTGGGAAACAAGTAGTAATTTTATTCATTTTTCAATGTTTAGTACGTAAATTAAAGAAAATGACTTCTCAAGAGTATTCATAAATAATTTAGATATAATAAACATGAAGCCATAACTTTCAAACCAGCAAACTTCCGAACCTACAAATTTCATAAACTTTCGAACAGCTAAACTTTCAAAACTGTGAAATTTCGAACCCGTAAAATTTCAAATACATAAACCTTCGAACTTATAATTTTGGAACTTGTACAATTTTTAACCTTTAAACCGATAAATAAAAAAATTAAAACTAAAAAATATATTTAAAAATATTTTTTTTTCGGGGAGGGAGGGTAGTAAAACGAAAAAAAGCAAAAATTTAAATTACAAAAAATGTAATTTTTTTTGTGCGGGCAGGTGAGGGGGGTGGGGTGGGGTGATGCAGA
>MU697464.1:45731-62528 GCA_026770625.1 Nicotiana glauca | reverse complement strand
CTATTGGGCCAAATATGCTCTTTCATTAATGTTTTTGGCTTACAAATGCCCTTCCATTAATGTTTTTGGCTCACAAATGCCCTTTGAGTTAACGGAAGGACACGTGTCATCGTCCTATTGGCTCATTCTAATTTTTTTTAATTAATTAAAAAGACCCATTATTCATACCCGAAAATTAATATTCTAAAGCAATTTTTGTAAAACTTTTTTTTACTAAAAATTGAAGAAAAAAAAGGATTTTTTTTTTTTTTCAGTTTTTACAAAAAACAGATTTTTTTTTCTAAAACAATGCTTTTGTAAAAACAAAAATAAAAGCTAAAAAGAAATTTTCTAATGCAATATTTTTGTAAAAACTGAAAAAAAATATTTTTTGCTAAAAACTGAAAAAATAAAAAAAATAAAAAAAATCCAGTTTTTAGAAAAATATTTCTTTAAAAAACTGAAAAATAATTTCGAAAACAATAATTTTTGTATAATCTGGAAATGAAAATATAATTTAGTTTTTGATAAAAATATAATTATAAATTATTAACGGTGGAGGAGCTAAATTATTTTTTATAATTGATAAATTATATTTTTATCAAAAACTAAATTAGATTTTTTTTCAGATTTTTCTAAACTGGAAAAAAACTTGAAAAAAAAAATGGGTCTTTTATAAAAACTGGAAAAAACAAAAAAAAATTCCTTTTTTATTCTTCAGTTTTTAATAAAAAAAAGTTTTACAAAAATTGCTTTAGAAAATTAATTTTCGGGTATGAATAATGGGTCTTTTTAATTAAATAAAAAAAATTTAGAATGGGCCAATAGGATGATGACACGTGTCCTTCCGTTAACTCAAAGGGCATTTGTGAGCCAAAAACACCAATGGAAGGGCATTTGTAAGCCAAAAATATTAATGGAAGGACATGTTTGGCCCAATAGGTGGATGAAGGGCATTATTGTACCAAAACGAATAATTTAAGGGCAAATCTGATCCTTTTCCGTAGTTAAAATGGAAAAGGACCAAATTGAAAATGGCTCAAAAATGCCCTCTATTAACCTTTTGGTCTAAAAATGCCCCTAACGTATTGAAAATGGCTCAAAAATATCCTTAACGTTTTATTTTTAGCTCACATATACCCTTGAAACTAACAAAATATGGATGATAAATTTTTGCTCACCTTCCATCAATATATATATATAACTTTTGGGAAAGAACATAATACTGATAGGTCATTCACACATTATTTTTGTTTATCAATAGATACTTAACCATAATAATAATAGAAAATAAATAAATAAATAAAATCCCATCCTTTAAAAATTAACAAAGACATATGTTACTTATTCAAAATATATTGACATCTAATGGAACAAATTGTAATGGAGCGGAACCATTCCCTTATTTTAACATGTTATAACTTCGACATGTAACTCTTATATATTTTCTATTATAATAATATATGGGATAAATTATATAATAGTGATATATATAACTTATTAAATACACAACTTTAAAGAATATGTATGGGATATATTTTTGTATATATATATATATATATATATATATAGGGTGAGCTAAAAATTTATCATCCATGTTTTGTTAGTTTCAAGGGTATGTGTGAGCCAAAAATAAAACATTAAGGATTTTTTAGCCATTTTCAATACGTTAGGGACATTTTCAGACCAAAAGGTTAACGGAGGTTATTTTTGAGTCATTTTCAATATGTTAGGGCCATTTTTGGCCCTTTTCCGTAGTTAAAACATCGTTTCAAGTAGTTTTGATGAGCATAACTTCCATTATGACTAAAACCTGAATTAAACGTTGTGTACTTGCGGGAAACTCCTTGCCGAGAGCCTGTGCACCCCCAGAATTTAGTCGGGTCTCAAAGAGACTCGGACACCAAGTGCAAATAAAAAAAAATATATATCCCGTTATGACTATCATTCTTCCATTCAATTCTGAGCTCTAGAAACTAAATCTAAATCGTATTACTAAAACAATAAACAATTATCATTTCATTTGAGAAACAAAAAGACAAGTTTGGCATGCTGCATATACTGTATAACCTACTACTTATCTCTTGTTATTTGTTGAGAAATATCATTGTGAAGCGTTGATAATCAATCTCATAATAATAGAATAATTGCGCAACTGTTCAGCACCGTATTTGGTTTCCAAATATAGTATTTTTACAGGCTAAACAAGCTAGTAAATGCAAGTCCAATAATGAACATCTAACTAATTGAACATCAGAGACTAGTTTTCTAAAATCAAGAAGAAACTTTTGTGTCCTAAAAAGTACAGTAGTTAGTATGCCCCTCAATCTATCTCGGTTCAAGAATTGTTAGTGTCAAAATATTGTCAGTGAGGCATCTTTTCTCATTTGATTCATCTGTACTCCTCTCTATGAAGAAACCAGGCTCTTTTGGTTGAGGTAATCCGACTTCTTCATTGCTCAACATGATAACAACTGATGCCATTGTTGGTCTGTCTGCCATTAACTTTTGAACACATAATAGCCCCACATGAATGCATCTTAACATTTGAGATTCCACAATCGATTCTTTGAGACATGTATCCATTAGTTCCAAGGCCTTGCCTTCATTCCATAACAACCAAGCCTGAGGAAAAAACCAGTACGATTTGCATGAAATACAAGTTCAGCTAGAAAAAGGGGAAGACAATCTTGGATTGATATCTTGCTTACATGTCCGATAAGATTGTGATGGTGGCCCGAATGATGAAATGTCCTGTTCTTTCTTCCGCTCACTAATTCTAATAGAAGAACACCGAGACTAAACACATCTGATTTCATTGAAAATTTCCCATCAACAGCATACTCTGGAGACATATAGCCGCTGCATAAATTCTACAATGTCATATTATGATTTGATAAACATGAAGAATGAAGTGCCAAACTTTTAAAACTTACTATGTCCCTATAACTCGCTTTGTTTTTGCTTCCATTTGGTCTCCACCAAAAATTCTAGCCAAGCCGAAGTCAGAAATTTTGGGTTTCAATTCACTGTCCAGTAAAATGTTACTGGTCTTTAGATCTCTATGTATAATCCTTAATCTGGAATCCTGATGAAGATAAAGAAGTCCCCTCGATATTCCCATAGCAATTTGAAAACGATTTTCCCAGGAAAGTAGTCTTTTCCTGCTGTCATCTACATATGTTATGGTAATTCAGTTTTCTGCTCTTAAAATGATGAGAAGTTTGTACTAACAGAACAATAAATCTTTCTACGAAATAAGATAAGAATCATACCAAAAATGAAGTGGTCCAAGCTACTGTTAGGCATATATTCATAAACTAGCATCCTCTCTTCCCCTTCAAGACAACAGCCTAGAAGCTTAACTAGGTTTCTGTGTTGAAGCTTGGAAATCAGAACAACTTCATTCTTCAACTCTTCAAGACCTTGTCCTGAATGTTTGGAGAGCTTCTTCACTGCTATTTCTGATCCAGCTGATAGTTTTCCCTGCCACACATCCACGTGTGTAAGCCATAAGAGCATCATTCATTTCTTGAACTAATATACTGAGAGAATATAATTCTGGTTACCTGGTAAACAGGTCCAAAACCGCCCTCTCCAATCAGGTTATCTGTGGAGAAATTTTTGGTTGCAGCTATAATAGTCATCAAATCAAACAAAGGTAATTCCATATCTTGCTTTCTTTCTTGGCCTCCTGTAAAATGGGAAAATTTCATGAAGACATTGAGGTGAATGATGCATTCTCCAGGGAAGATTGACTAGAAGTCAATAAACGAATAGTATTCTCCAAATAATCTGCAATTCCAGATATATTTGCTAACCTTTTTTGCATTTCTTTCTGTGTATTGCATACCAAGATAGAGAACCGAGAATGGTTATTGCTGAAACTGTTGATATGATTGCAATCAGCATTGCTCTCTTTGCCTTCCTGTCTGAACCTGTCATAAGTTTACAATGAGTTGTGAAAATTCACATTCCGGATGATGGTACTAGAAAGCAGATACCGAGGTGTTTGGATTGTCTTTTAAGCTCGTTAAATTAGTTTTTAAGCTCTTTTTAGCTTTTTTCAGTGTTTGGCAGAGTTAAAAAGTACTTAAAATAAGTTAAAAACTGCTTAAAACAAGCGAAAAACAATAAGCTGAACAACCCTATTGCGTTTTGGCTTAAAAGCCACTTTTTTGAAGCCAATCCAAACGGGCTCACAATGTCAACAACTAAATTCGCAGTCTTGATTCTTCATAAATCAAAAGATTGACTTACTTATTTCTGACGCAGCCATCCTTACATAAAGATCTTGCTCAATTTCAGCATATTCCCTAAAATCAAAGAGTTCATTAAACCAGAGCAAGCATCCACTCCCACCTTCTCTGACATCAAGATTAGAATATGCAACGCAAGAACAGTTCCCCAGGCACAACCTTTGGCATTCCTCAAGGCCAATGGTCTTGTCAAACCAGGAATGGCGCGTATCTGGCAATTTCAGACCAGAGTATTTCAGAAACTTGTCACTTGTCCCACATTCCAAAGGAGTTCTTCGCACGCACCCGTTGGACCAATCAGCTGCATTCCATTGTTGTGGATATTTAGGCTCAAATCCTCTCAAACAAGCACACGGAGGGGAGTCCTTGGTGTTACACCTCCCAAATTGGCCACACAAGGCATAGCTATCGCAGGTATCAATCTGTGCTGTCGAGTAAAGCGACCAGCTTTGGGTGCGGTCAATCCACACAAGCTCTTGAATAAGGCCTATCGGATTCACGACCACCCTGATGGGAAGAGAAGCATCTATAAGGTCGTATCTGTAGTAAATCTCCTTTTCATTCATCACAAACTCAAATAAAAAATAAGGATTTGGTTTCATATTTGGTCGTCCAGTCAATTGACGTCCATTCCATGGTCCAGTGGAATACTTTATAACAGGACCTTCCCACAAAATAATTTGAGGATAACCATTTGTATCGAGGCGGGCTACATATTCACCTGGTGAAGGATCATCACTGCTCTTCCATGATGTAAGACTCCTATCCAGGCCAGTGACTAAGTTACGGCCTATCTTCATGCCCGGTAATAAGGTACTCCCTGGATAATCAAAACTCTGCCAGACAATATCAGTTCCATCTTTTAGGACGAGATTACCGTTGTCCAAAAGCCGAGTCACTGGATTCCTCAAGGATGTCGATGAATTCGTTGACCAGATTATGCCTTGGATACCATTGAGCAGTAGAATCCCTTTGTCACTGACTGTCAAGATGCCAGATGTGTCATTCAGTGGCTTCGCTCTATTGGCAACCCAGACCACTTCCTTTGATATCTTCTTGTACCATATTCCAACGTACCGATTCATGGAATTTCCAGGACTGAAAAATCCAAGCTCAAAGTTGCCACCAGCTGAAACTATAGTATTACCATCTTTGATTGGTCTATCCTTAGATATAGTGTCTAAAGCAGCGGAAATTATGAAGAGCAATGACACTATATTGCAAGAAAGGTAATAGAAACCTGCAAAGCGTTTCATGGAAATTGTTTGGTCCCTTGGTTTCAAACAGGTGATTTTTGAGCCTTAACGAGTATTTGTATTGGTCTCGTCCATTAGTACTGTTTGGTGGTTGTATAGAACTCTTTCATCTTACAGGTTTTTTCTTCTCTTATGAATGGTCAACTCTCAAGAAATTAAGGGTTGTTTGATTGATTCTTTCATCTTATAGGATTTGTTCTTCTCTTACTAATGGTCAAATACTCAAGAAATTAAGGGAAGCTTGTGCATTGAATTCCGAACATGTTATCTCCAAATATTGTATTCCCTCCGATCCACAATGAGTGATCAATTTCCTTTTGGCACACCCATTAAAAAAAATACTAAATTCTATATGAAAATATTTAGTATGACTAAACTACTCTTAATTAAATATTTAATGTGAAGAGTAAGATTTTTTTTAGGGATTGTACATAAGGGTAATTTTGTAAAAACAAATTGATTTTTTCTTGATTATATAAATGGACACTTATTTTGAACCAAAATAAAAAAGCAAATTGATCGTAAAAATAGAATAGTATAGCCAGTTTTCGGACTGGTCAATCAAAAATAGCCAGCGTTTACCAAGTCAATGAAAAATAGCCACTGTTTTGCTGCAATAGAGACCGGTCCAGCATAATATATTGAAGTTCGGTGCACTTGTGTATGAACTCAAACATATTATGCTGGACCGGTATACTTTGCTGGCTCCAGTATAATATACTGGAGGCTAGAGCACCGGTGCTCCAAACTCCAGTATAGTATACTGGACCAATATACTTGCTGGAACTCCGGTATATTATGCTAGAGTTCTAGTGTACTTATGCTGGAACTCCATCATATTATGCTGGAGTTCCAACATACTATCATAGAACACCAGTATAATATGCTGGAGTTCAAGTATACTTATGTTGGAACTCCAGCATAATATACTGGAGTATTTTCCGGGTTTTGAACAGTATTTTCTCTCAAATTTATCTTTACATAAAAAGCGGCTAAATTTCGATTACTTTTGAAATTGAGCTATTTTTGAACGACCAATTGTAAATCTGGCTATTTTAAATTTTCCCAAATTGATCACTTATCGTGGATCGCAACGAATAGTATGATAAGAACCCGGTCCATTTTATTTGTCACGCTTCTCTTTTACATATCTCTTAAGAAACTATTAATAAGAAGCATCTTTGACTAGTATACCCTTATTTACTCGAGATTTAGGTTTTCTAGGCTATGTAATCAATGTTTTTTACTTTCGAGAACAATTAATACGAAGGACAAAATGGAGAAAACGTAATTAATTATATCTTGATTTTCTAACGTGATAGATATCTTGGACCAATTATTATGAACAATCACGACAACTAAAATGGGAAACAGAGAAAAATAAGCAAGTCCTTAGAATTTTCTACCCCTTGGAAGAGAAAATTATCTTTGAAAAAAAGAGAAATCTACCTTTTACTTGACTTCTTGGAATTTGTGAGAGAAAGATCGTGAATCATCATTAATGTTTACAGACAAAGATACAACTTCAGGCAAGTCAATTTAACGTATGTCTTGTTATAGATTGGTATATACTCTTTACTCTCTACGTTCACTTTTACTTGGTAAGTATATTAAAAATAAATTTTTATTTTTAGTTGTTACTTTACGCATATCAAATTTTTTTCCTACTATACCTTATTACTCATTTAAAATTATTTTTCAAATTTAATAAAATATGCATCAATTAATATGGATATCATGATAAATTATGCACTTCATTTATTATTTCTGAAGGAGTGTAAAAAATCAAAACGTATGAGGTAAAAGTAGGATTATTTTGTTATCTCTTTTGCATTCAAAAGAAAAGTTGTTATCCCTTTTTGCCTACTGCTCCATCCGGTCAGTTTTTTACCTTTGGCCCATTAAGAAAATATCAAGTGCTAGAGAAAAATAAATTTTGTGACCAAACTATTCTTAATTAAAATTTGCATCAATAGTTATAATAGCACTTATCGTAACTTTATTATACTCCAACTTACGGTGAGGCTTACCGAAGCAACATATAAACCTTTAAACTTCTCTTCTTAAGTCACTTCTTGTAACGATCCAATCGATCGTTTTGAGAGTTGTAGTTCCGTTCCCGCATTTTCTGCTCCTTTTGTACTCTTCAACTATTATATGACTTACCAACTTAGTTGGTTTAGGCCCGGAGAGATTTCAGATTGAATTGAGACACTTAGTCTCTTAATTGAAAGCTTAAGTTAAAAAAGTTGACTTATGTGTAAACGACCTCGGATTTGAATTTTGATGGTTTTGTTAGTTCCATTAGATAATTTTGGACTTAGGAACATGTCCGAATTGTGATTTGGAGGTCTGTAGTAGAATTAGGCTTAAAATGGTGAAAGTTGGAATTTTGAAAAGTTTGACAGGGAGTGGACTTTTTGATATCGGGGTCGGATTGGATTTTCGGAAGTTGAAGTAGGTTTGTGGTGTCATTTATGACTTGTGTACAAAATTTGAGGGTAAGCAGATGTGATTTGATAGGTTTCGGCGTCGTTTGTAGAATTTGGAAATTTCAAAGTTCATTAGGCTTGAATCCGTGTGTAATTCGTATTTTGATGTTGTTTGAGGTGATTTGAGGGTTCGACTAAATTCGTATCGAGATTTAAAATTTGTTGGTACGTTTGGTTGAGGTCCCGTGGGCCTCGAGTTAATTTCGGGTGGTTAACGGACTTGGTTTTGAGTTGGTAAAACAACTGAAGTTTTGCTGCTACTGGTGTAACCGCACCTGCGGAGTGGGCACCGCAGGTGCGAGCCTGCAGAAGAGGCAAGAGAGCCATAGAAGTGGGCAAGGAGGAGATGGCAGTGGTCGCAGGTGCGAGGTTCCTTCCGCACCTGCGAGGCCGCAGACGCGGCGAAAAGGGAAAAGGAACGGAGTTTGGAGAATTGGGAGTGCAAGTGCGCAGGAACGGAGTTTGGAGAATTGGAAGCAGATCATGGGCCGCAGATGCGCCTCCGCAGGTGCAATACTTGGAGTTCAAGTGCAAGCTAGGTGACTTAAGTGGTTTCCGCATAACTGCTACATGCTTTACTTGTATTTCCTTGCTTAATTGCTACTCGTTAGACATTGTTTCTCTTTGCTGAAAGTATTAGTTATTTCGTAGTTTCGTTGCCTCCTATTATTTGCTTAAGTTGGTTATCAATACTTTCAAGGCATATTTTCTGGATTGGTCTCGCTGAGCAGTATTTCTTTTGTAAAGTCTCATAGTGTATAAGCTCCATAATTGTTTTTGTTTGAAGTTGAGCCTTGTGAAGAGTTATGTGATTTAAATTATGTAATTTCTATACTTGCTGAGTAATTCATATTCATATGGTGTTCTCGGGTTTCGCACCACAACAGGTGGAATAAGGGTGAAATGATACGTACGGTGGGATCGGGCTACACGTCGCAACAGGTGTAAAAGGGTGGATTGTGGTGAAATAAGGGTGAACTGTGATTGTGATATAGTGGTATCGGGTTGCACACCACAACAACCTTTATGCTTATATACTTCCTTGATTGTGTTAGCCGAACGGTAGTCTTAAAATGCATTTAAGGATTGGTAATAGCCGAACACTGATGATACGCTTCGACAACTGTATTCACTTCTTGAAAGTTACCAGTCTATTTTATAGTGTCTTCGTTTTTGCTTTTATTATACACTGTATGCAAGTTATATTGTGATTGCCCCGACATAGCTTCGTCACTCCTTCATCGAGGTTAGGCTCGGCACTTACCAGTACATGGGGTCGGTTGTACTAATACTGCACTCTGCACTTCCTATGTAGATTTTGGAGCATGTTCGTGCTGATCGAGAGGTTGGCTGTAGGATTCACTAACTTGGAGACCCAAGGTAGTCTTGTTGGCGTCCGCAGGCCCTAACGTCCCCTTCTATACTCTATACTTTTATTGTTTTTCTTATTTCGTAAATAATTATATTTTATTTCAGACAAATAGTTGTAGTAAAATCTTAGAATGTTCGTGGATTGTCACACCGTATTTTGGGTAGTAATAGTATATATTCAAAGTGACTATTTATTTACATCCGCATTCATTTCGACTTGTTTTAGTGTCACGCCCCGAACCTGGATGCGAGACCGGTACTCGGTGCCTCACCTAATCTTGCATACCAACTTGCGACTAAGGAACTCTGAACATGTAATGTCATACTTTGGCCATGAGCCAATTGCAAGACAACTGCGAATGCTGATGAAATATCAGTATAAAGCTGGGCCGACAAGGCCGTCGTAATTATTGTAGCTAACAAACCAACCAAATATACGTACAGGGTCCACAAGCCCAACATATTAGGCTAACTAACAGGATACGTCTACAAGTCGCTACTGGTGGATACACTGTGATTGAAATAGCCCCCTGACCTATTCATACCACATATACATATATACACAAGATGTACATAAAGCTCTAGACCCGGCAACTCCGAAAGGCATTGAGCTTATCGATCAAGCTGAACTCGAGAAATACTTAATGAGGAGGTCAACCCGCCTGCCAGTCTGAACCTGCACGCATGAAATGCAATGCCCCCCAGAAAAGGGACGTCAGTATGAAATAATGTACTAAGTATGTAAGGCAATATACTGCAAGTTGAAACTGAACTGATAATATAATGACTGCAAGTAACTGGAAGTCAAAGATAATCTGAAGACATGCTTACCTGCTGACACTTACTCAATTTTCTCAATATAGTAAGTAAAATAGTTGTCCGTCCCTATAAGGCTCGGTGTGTGTGTATATATATATATATATATATATAAAAAATTGCTCTGCCGTAGTAGGCTCGCTCATAGGCGCTCGGTTATACTAGGCTATGTATCTCGACCAACTGGGCTCGCTCATATGCGCTCGGCCACAGTAGGATCGTCAAATAACTTACCATCTGATCAGAAGTTGCCCAATAGGGGCCTGCCTATCGATTATAGCTCGATGATAATGAAAATACTTTTAGTACTGTATATATTCAAATTCTCTGCTCGCTTGACTGGAAAAGAAAATACTAAATTGAATATAAAGTCCCAATAAGAGAACATTGTAACTTACAAAACTAGAAAATATATGTAATTTGCGAGATTAGCCAAATATACATAAATTCCGGGATATGAATTTTTCTTTATAGATCATTAACAAAATCATGTAATGACAAGATAATGCAAAATGAAAAGGACTTAACCTTAACATACCTGTTTCTTGAATTATTTGAACGAATCTGCTTCTGCGAACTATGAACGAAATTACACTTGGATTTCCTTGAACTTGCTTTCTGCTTCTAAATTTTGTGAGCTAAAGAATGAATTTTAAGCTAAAACTTGTTTCCAACGTTTTTTGAAGTTTGATTGAAGCTTCTGTTCGTGGCGTTACAGTATTTAAATCAAGAAAGAAAACTTTCTTGCTTTTTAAGGAATGGCTACGTTACTCCTTTCCAAATGGAAATGGAGACTTGATATATGATTTCCATTTTGAATTTAAGGGACATTCTGATCTTTCCCAAATGAACATGGAAACAAGACATTTACTAAGTCTTGCTTTTTAATATTTCCATTAAGTCTTTGGCAGCCACCTACTCATAAATCCATATGAGTCACTGTCTCAAAAAGTGGCCTTCTGCCACGTTTTGTTTGGGGAAAGGGATTTAATCTTATCCACTTATTTGATTAATTAACTAGGTAATGTCCTACTATCCGATAATTAACTGCTTACTCATATAGTTAAAAATTATTCTCACTTACTTAAAATATTACTCATTTTTCACATTCCTTATACACCTTACTAGCATGGATACGTAGTACCTTGCATGTCACTAGTCCATAAATACCGAGTATTTTAGCTCGGGCCGTATTTTATCCCAATATGACAAACTTGGACAAAAATTTATTTTCTTTGACTTGCTCTCCCTTTCACCTTCATGAATATACTAATCACTTGTGAAATAGCATAATTTTTATAATCTCCAAATAATCTTTTACTTGGACTGATGTCAATTACCTTACGACAAATTTAAACATTCAATACTTCAGAGTGCAACATCGTCGTAACTTAATATTGCTAAACGTCAAATCACCGTAATGTAATACTGATGGGTGCAATACTGTCGTAACTTAATACTACAAAGCGTAACATTATTGTAATGTATTACTGTAGAGGGTAACATCATCGTAATATATTACTGTAGAGCATAACATCGACGTAATACTGCGGGGCATAACATTATTCTCCCCTTTGGAATATTCGTCCTCGAATATTGACTGGTGCACTTATCATTTTCATCACTTATATCTTCTGAATACTTTAGAACATCCCTTGCCATTTAGGCGACTATTTTGTGAATGAGTCCAAAGTCTAGGGCATTTCCCCCTTAGGCCTCCTTCTCACACCACAATTTGTAGTCGGAATCCTTCCAATCTCGTAAGTGTTGTTACCTTTCATTATGCAGCCTGTACAATTTTGACCTTATAAATAAGCCCAATCTCTAGGCTTCATATGTAGAGTTTGATAAGATGTCCCTTTGGGCATCTATGAGTATACTGAAGTTCTTCGCTCGGTACTTTGTTGAATTCACGAAAATTTATCTCATCGTGTAGGTCCATTTAGCAATCCGTATGAATTTACTGCCATAACTCTTATTTTACTTTTATCGTTGCAGAGTTCTACTACCAAATCCCAACTTACTCTCGTTGCTTATTCCATATGTATATATTTAAGTCCTTTAATGCTCCCTCATTACTGCTCATTAGCCTAATCTCATCTCATACTTTGTGACTTTTGTCCATCCATTGTTGATTCACCTCAATGTTGATCTATGATATACCACTGACAACTCGAAACTCCTTAAGTAATACTTTTTCCCCTATGGCCTGTGTCACATCAAGGATATTCGAAGTGATTCCCATAATCATGTTCCATAGTGTCTCAATGTGATTCACCTTATGGGGGTATCTTAATTTCGTGCCTCCAGCGAAATCTTTTCTCATTCTTTTTTTGTTTGTTTTTTTTTTCCAAATTATTATTCAAACGAAGGCCCAAACATCATCCTTTATCTGTCACAACTATACCCTCATTTTATTACCAGGTCAGCATTTTATTTTTTCTAAATGCTATTAATCTTAGACTCATTTGAATTTATTCAGGCTATACTGAACTTTCAATAACTTAGAGAAACCATTATCTCTCTTGTTTCCATGGACTTAATCCCGAGGACTTATCTATTCTCATCACCTTTTCACTTGCCTTTCCTCATTCTTACTCATGTTTCGTTAAAACTTTGTCAATCTATCATACTTTAGCTTGGGACCTATACATATCCATTTATACTACTTACAACTTTACTTTAACTTGCCTGCACCATAGATTTCCTTATGTTATTTTGGAACGTCGATCGAGACATCATATTGTCTCCAACTTTTCTCTACTCTCTTAAGTACTTAGAAAATATAGGCTGGAAGACATGCCGCCGACGATGCCGCTATCATTCCCGGTTATTGGATCCCCGTGCTTCTAGCATTCTATCCGAATTATGCACTATTCATAATCTTCTGCATTTGAGTATCTCGTACGTTGTTTACTTTTACCTTGCTTACTTAAAATCTCGCATCGTATCTTCTTTCTCTTTCATAACCTCCGTTTTACCTAAGTGTAAATCACGTCCACAACCGGAAGCTCTATTATAATACTCGCACCTTTGGTATATACACAATCCGGTGGGAGCTTCGTACTAATTTCTTATGATGCTGGTACTCCTTCTTACTAGCTTCCTTGTAGAGCCATTATAGATTATGGTTGTTGTGCTATCTTTTTTGCACCTCAATATTAAGAGCGATTCTGCAATGCCCTCAATCACTATGTCAATAACTTTCTGGTTCAATAATCAAACTCCTGATTTAGTTGATGTAACTATTTAGTTTCCTCTTCCTTCTGATCAGCCTTTACGTAGGCTTAAGCTATCTTTCGATTTGTGGTTTATGGTATCAGTTATTATCTTTGCCTTTCATGGGCGTTATGGAATATCCATGATACAATCTTCTAACAATTCAATTCTTTGTCTATGCCTTGGGTTTTGAGTAGTAAATCTTCTAATAATGATCCAAGATTAGGTTTTTAGTATCAAACTTAATTCTATTGAAAAGAGTTTTGAAGAAATTCTTGAAATTGTGCTTAGGCTTTTCCAGTTCGCCTTTACGGGATAAAGCAGGCAGACGGCGGCACATCGTTCCAGGCGGCATTGGGCTCGGCAGCGCTGACAGCAGCAGCACACGGCAGCAACGGGCATAGTGATCTCCGTCACTTTCGCTTTCCGCGCTTCAGTAATTGACCAGAAAAGATACCATATAAAGGCCTAATTACAACTGTGAGTCTTCTTTTTTCTTTATTTAGGAGGCAAATTCTCTTAAAGCTGTGGACTTTGTGTGGTTTTCCGTGGGTCCATACTTCTATTTTGTTCATTTTCCACATGTGGTTTATCTGGGTTTTGGCTTTTACAACCTTAATAATTGGTCCCTTCCTTTTTTTGGACGGTAATGTGTTAGTTTGACCCAGTTTTTTTTGCCTCGAGTTGTTTTCAAATCTTTGAAGATTTCTAGTTTGTGGTTCATTCTTATTGTTATCAACTAATCAACACAATTGTAGGTTTTTTTTCAAATTTTATTTCCCTTACCAGTTTCATAGGGTAAAAAGTTTAGATTTTACACAGTTGAAAGTAGCTTGTAACTATAAAGTCTAAATTTGTGGAAACAAGCGGTACCAGTGCCTTTTTTCTTATGTTATACGAATGTGCGTTTGTTTTTTCCTTATATTCCCGGCGTTGATCGTTTTACGAATTTCTTTGTTGTCTCTATTAAGAACAACAAATTTCAAATTGAATTACATTTCTGGTCCTTACCGTCCATATACTGTATAAACATTGTGTCTGTTGAAGCCTAGCTTCATTTCCATTACTACTGCCAGGGCTACACTAGTGGTAGCGGTGATAGCCCTTTTTGGTTTTTGGATCGGGGTATTTGCTGTGTTTTTCAGGTAAATTCTCGAAGTTGTTGGAGACAAGTTGGGTCCACTAGCACTAGCAAAGAAGAGCAACCTGGACGAGCGTCAGCAAAGAGCGGTGGGTAGCGGTGAGTTAGCGTACAACTACATCGAGTACAACAATTCAGCACAGGTTTGGTCCTCGGGACTTGGTACCTCCCGTTCTACTGTGTCCCCTTCGGTGTTAGCTAAATTGTTGTTACTTTAGTTCGCAATAGTTCGATCATTCAACTAGTGTACTTGCAGTTACGTGTTTCCTTCTAGTTTGACTCGTTGTCCGTTGAGCACTAGCGAGTATTCTTTAGATTTGTCGTAGGAGTAGTGGCTGCAGTCTGGAATGATAGATTAAGGGCATGTCCGCGGGTGGGGCAGAGTGTGGGGCCGGGTGCTGGGAGCGGGACAGGAGGCAGGGGAGGTATAGGGGGCAAAAGAGCATATAGGTTGAGAATCGGGACATGGAACATAGGTTCGCTGACGAGTAAGTCTATAGAGTTGGCGAAGATCCTTCATAAGAGAAAGATTAATATAGCGTGTGTCCAGGAGACTAGGTGGGTCGGAACGAGGGCGATAAATGCGGATGGGTATAAGTTGTGGTACTCTGGAGTCATGAGGGGTAAGAATGGAGTGGGGATCTTGGTAGATAGTCATCTTAGAGAGTCGGTGGTAGAGGTCAGGCGGGTGAATGATAGACTAATGACTATTAAATTAGTAGTGGGTGAGTGTACTTTAAATGTTGTTAGTGCATACGCGCCGCAAGTAGGCTTGGATGAGGAGATTAAAAGGCGCTTTTGGGAGGGGTTGGACGACATCGTTCGTAGTATCCCGCCTTCCGAGAGGTTATTCATAGGAGGAGATTTTAACGGTCATATTGGGTCGTCTGCAGATGGTTATACGGAGGTCCATGGCGGGTTTGGTTTCGGGGAGCGAAATGGAGGGGGCACTTCGCTGTTGGACTTTGCCAAGGCATTCGATCTAGCGATTGCGAACTCAAGTTTTCCGAAGCGGGAGGAGCATTTGGTTACTTACCAAAGCTCGGTGGCGAAGACTCAGATTGACTATCTCCTCCTCAGAAGGAGCGATAGAAGGTGGTGCGTGGATTGCAAAGTTATCCCAGGTGAGACCCTTGCAACACAACATAGGCTTTTGGTGATGGACTTTGGCATTATGATAAGGAGGAAGAAGAGGTCAATACGAGGCCGCCAGAGGATTAGGTGGGGCGCCTTGACTGAGGATAAAGCTCAGGAGTTGGAAGGAAAGTTATCGGAAATGGGAGCCTGGAGAAGTAGTGGGGAAGCAAACACTATGTGGACGACGACGGCTGATTGTATAAGGAAGGCGGCGAGTGATGTGCTGGGGGTATCTTCTGGACGCGCAGGTGGCCATAAAGGAGACTGGTGGTGGAATGCAATTGTCCAAGGTAAAGTGGAAGCGAAGAAGGCAGCTTACTTGCGGTTAGTAGGGAGCACTGGCGAGGAGGAGAAGACAGCGAACATGGAGAGATATAAGGTAGCTCGGAAGGAGGCCAAAATGGCAGTAACGGAGGCTAAGACGGCAGCTTTTGCCCGTCTGTATCAGGAACTAGGTAACAAAGGCAGGGAGAAGAAGTTATTCCGACTCGCTAAGCTGAGAGAGAGGGCGGCTCGGGATCTGGACCAGGTGAGGTGCATAAAAGATGAGGACGGCAAAGTTTTGATGGAGGATGACCAGATTAAGAGGAGATGGCAGACATACTTTCATAAACTCCTAAATGAAGAAGGGGATCAGGGTATTGTATTAGGTGGATTGAGGAACACCGACATCCCCCATGAATTAAGTTATTGTAGGGACATTGAGGTCGATGAGGTCATCGAGGCAATGCGTAAGATGGGGGGGGGGGGCAGAGCTACCGGGCAAGACGAAATTCCGGTTGAACTTTGGAGGTGTGTGGGTAGAAAAGGATTGGAATGGCTTACTAGGTTGTGTAATGTGATATTCAAGACTAATAGGATGCCTGAAGAGTGGAGGTGAAGTACAATGGTTCCGTTGTATAAAGAACAAAGGCGATATCCAGAGCTGTAACAACTATAGAGGTATCAAATTACTGAGTCATACCATGAAAGTCTGGGAGAGAGTGGTAGAGATGAGAGTGCGAAGGACGGTGTCTATCTCAGACAACCAGTTTGGGTTTATGCCGAGGCGGTCTACCATAGAAGCTATCTATCTTATTAGGAGGATGGCAGAACCGTACAGGGATAAGAAGAAGGATCTCCACATG